>JAQPPZ010011208.1:0-46065 GCA_028583015.1 Wollemia nobilis | reverse complement strand
TTGAATCTTCCTTGTCTTGACCTCATTGGTCTCTTGTTACACGATTGATGTTCCATTTATTGTTCTATATCTTTGTTGAACTCTTTGTTGTCCAACTCATCCTCTGGATGTCTCACTCCCCCTTACCCGTCTTCTTATAATTTATCTTCTTCTAAAGTTTCTTCTTCTTCAAGACTTGAAGTTGACTCTTCTTACCTTTGTTTTGAACATATTTAGAACCAAAACCTATCTTGTTTGTTGCTCCCTCTTTGTATCTTGACTATTTTATCCACATTCTTTGTTTTGGTTACATACTTGTATAATTTTTTGTTGGAATCCTCTAAATCTTCCTTTTAGTAGTGCCACTTCTTGTGTTAACTTTTCACATTCCAAAATCTTTGCTTCTAACTTATCTTTGAACTTGCTTGCCTTAGCCTTTGACTTTTCTAAATCCTCTATGAGCAATAATATTTCTTCATCACATTCTTGGAAACTTCTAGCTTAGATTGTTTCTTTCTTAACTTCTTTACCCATGTCAAGGGCATGGGCAAGTTCTCACTTGAGATCATAGTAATTCTCTATTGAATAATACCCTATTTGTTTGCCTTTGTCCATATCATTTTCTTTTTGGCTTGTCTTCTATAGGATCACTTACTTCTTCTTCTAGTGCCATAAGAATATTCTCATCGGGTCTTTCAAGTGCATCTTCAAAATCATCATCACTAAAACTATATGCATCCTTTGTGTAATCATCTTTAGGATATCCAAATTTACCACATCTAAAACACTTGAGAATAACTAGAGTCCTTTTCTTAATTGGTTCTTTCTCTTCTTCCATAAATAGGACTTCATCTCTATCATTAATATATGAAAAACTAGCATCACTATCATTTGAGTACTTGTTGCATTATCCGCATTGCAGCTTCTCTTTTGTCTTTTAAAGAACTTATTTTTGTGTTATGTCCATCCACTGCTTTTCTTAAATTTGTATCTTTTTGATTCCTATACCTATGATCTTGTTTTTTCTTCATCATTGTTGTTCTTTGTTTCTTTGTACTCTGTTGCATAATGTCTGTTGGCATTTTTGCCACATTGATTCTCATTGATTAATGCATTAGTGTATTGTTGGAAATCTGACATTTGATATCGGCTTTGATGCGGCTTGGGTGAAAAAGAGGAAAAAAATGATAAAATGACTAAGTACGAAAGCTATGACGACAGGCACGACATGTTGCAGAATCGCGGTCAACGCAGTCAACGCAGGCAGGTTGGCGGAACCGTCGCGATATCGCGACGTGTTCCGAAAGAATCGCAGATACGTGGGCAAAAAAAGCATTAAGTTGAAAACATGCAGCGGTCAGTGACATGTCGAACGAATCGCGACCCGGGCAAACGAGGCGTTAAGTCAAAATTTGTAGCGCATCGGGACATGTCGAGCGAATCGGACCCGAAAAGCGATTAGTACGGCGACGAAAACATGTAGCGAAATCGCTACATGTTCCGTTCACACGGGGCGGACGCCGAGGAGGAACCAACGGCGGAAACATGTGAAATCGCTACATGTTCCATTTCGCAGGTCAACGGTGGTCAAAGCGTACTGCATGATAAGACATCGCGATTTCGCGACCATTCGCACTGTTGCGCGGTTCCCGCCAAGTGCGGTATGAACGGCCGAGAGGGTTTTGGGGTTCGATGATTTAATGCGACCCGAATTAAATATTTTGCGAGTTTCCGATGCGGTTAAGGTCGAGAAGAGTGCTGGTCTGAAATTAAAGGATTTATTGGTTCAAAGCTACGATTCGTGGATTAATTCAACGGTTTCATGCATGTTTGAAGAATCGTATTTAATAAAGGACCGCGAACGTTTCATGGCATTACAATTTTTATTTCCTGGGGAACTTTCTGCCGATTAAAGGATCGTGTTCACGATTTTCAAGATATTATTGTAGATCCGCGAGGAAGTTGGTTTTACATTTTTAATGCTGCAAGAGGGCCGGACCTCTATAAAAACCAATGTAATTTTCATTTGCAAGGGTTGGAAAAAACTGCTGCTAGAAAGCGGAATTGTATCTGCCCTAGGAATAAAAGGATCAATTTCTAATTTTTCAAGCATTGCATGGATGAATTTCTTTTACATTTCTTGCATTTCTAATAGCATTCGGACTCCTGGTGCTATTACATTTAAATTACGAATCTTTGGATTTAAATCTGCGATCAAGTGCCGATTCACGAAATGTGGGTTTGGAGGGGGATTGCGGCATGTGATTGTGCGAAGATGAAGCTGATTTCTTATGTTACTTGTTGTTATTGCGTTTGTAGTTTTCTTGTTGTTGTTTAGGATCCCCTCACCTCGACTTTGTGGCCATATTTCTCATTTCTTTACTGCAACTTTTAAATCTCTTTCGGGCCAACCCTTATCTTAACCCCAATTTTAGAATAGTAGAGGGAACATTCCACTCACGGAAATTGGTCAGGGAGCCATTTCTTTACTTCGACATTTCAATGTTAGTGGGTCTAGGCGCAATTGTAAAAATCCTTTCTGTGGTAGATTCGTGACCAACAATTTTGGCACGCCGGTCGAACGAATATTTCTACGTCTCAAAGAATTCATAATCGGTGGGATACGCAAAATTTTCCAAAGTGATAAACCCATCGGTGCCAACATTTTTTGGCACATTTTTAAAACACCGGGAGGTCTCAAGATTTTATGAGTTGTCTTGGCCTCACGAGCGGAGATTTGTAAGTTCATGCAGCGACTTTCTTGAGTTGAAGATACGTCACGTGGGCCTTTGTTTTTGTTTAAAAAAAAAATTCAAAGGATGTTTTTACGGTGACTCGACTTAATGGCGATGGCCGTGATTCCATGAGTAACTGCCACAAAGGCGAGGGTTTTTCTAGATGGGATGATCCTGGCCCTCTGAATCTGCAATTTCGGCATGAAATTCCCGAAGGTGCCCTGAAGAACCTGGAAAAATATGATGGTACCGAAGGCATGGCTCTGGCACATGTTGAAGACATTGCTATTCTGTCCATGATCCATGTCATAGAACACGAGGATGTCATGATCTGACTTTTGGTTCAGTCTTTGGAAGGAAGAGCATTGCAATGGTACGGATTGCTCAAACGTCAAAGCATAAGCTCATGGGATGATCTAGCGAGGGCACTGATCAAAAGATTTGACGAAGATCCTTTCTACGGTTCTTTGGATCTCTACCAATTTTCATGTACATCAAGAGAGCACCTCAAAAAAGCATCACGGACTTCAATGTCCGATTCTTGATAAGTTGGAAAGAGAATTCCGAGAGAAGATCGGTCCATCACCCACCCAAGCCCACCTCTTTTATGTTCGAGCTTTTAACTCGACATAGGTCTCTTTCTTTGCGAGTCGGGTGAACAACGGTTCCCACAAATCTTTGAGGAAGCAATTTTGCGAGAGGATGTATTGCTCTTATCGGGAAAATTACCGTGGGGAGAAACTCCATTACCTTCTCCGGTGGTTACTGCTCCTGTTTACCCTGCACATTCATGCCAGATCCCTGAGATGCAGTCATGTGGAGTTCAAGGGATAGATCTCGTCCAAAGTCAAGGATTGGAACATGCAAGCACTTTTCCAGGAATGAACAATATGGTTGTTGCGTTTTCATCAAGAGATGGGCCAAGTAGAAGAACAAGTTCAAATTTCGAGCCCGAGGAGATCCCGAGAATCGGATTTCTCCCTTGAAGAGCCACAGCATCACATCAAGAGGTTAGAGAACCTTGTACTCAACCCACAACTACGGTAAATTCCGCAAAGTGGTGGTGTTGGTTCCACCACTACATCAGAGTCATCGAAGAAGTCCTCCATATGGGTACTAGTAAGAAGGATAATCTGCCGCATTGCATCCTATTCGCACCATGGAGAACTTTAGGGAAAGAGCAACCCTAATTTCAAGGACCGACTTAAGTATGATCGGATCTGGTCGGGACATTGCGGATTTACTGGGATAACATTACGAGATTGGATATCCGGTGGCGACATGCCAATCATGTCGTGCATTATTGTATATAGTATTTTTAAAAAACAAAAAAAATAGAAAAAGAAGAAGAGAAAAAAAAAAAAAAAAACAATGGTATTGTTTTTATTTGTTCATCTCGGCTCTTGTTGCCTGCGAGCCGTAGATGCTTGTTTTTCCTTTGTTTTTCTCCCCCCAACGATTTGGTGGCTTTCTAGCACTTTCTTCCTTTTCCCTTCCCCGTTTCCTCTCTTTCCTTTCTTCATCTTATTCCTTCTTTTTCTTCTTGCATTAAAAAAAATAAGCCACGGCTGTTGTTTCTTTTCCCTTTTTTTGTTTTTCCCCGTCCCTTCTTATCCCTTTCCTCTAAGTTCAGTCTTTTATGCATTTGCTAACAGTCTAGTTCATTTCATTTCATAGCTTTCCTAGTTCCATTCCCACTCCATAACTTCGTTCATTTTCATTTCATCATTCCATTGCGATCACCGCTTGCGAATCGCAAGCTCACTCCATCATCGCGTTCCATTAGTCATTTCATAATCGGTTATGTGAGTTTTCCAGTTTGAATTTTTTAGCGAGAACATGGATTGCGGCCACGCAACTTTCTCTGTTTGGATATGACTCGTGCCCAATGGACTAAGGCCTGGATTCTTGCATCGCTTGAATTGTATACAAAGTGGAGCCATCCAAGAATGTTGGCATTTTTGCCACATTGATTCTCATTGATTAATGCATTAATGTATTGTTGGGGATCTGACCTTTGATTGATGCGGCTTGGGCGAAAAAAGGAGGAGAAAATTGAGCAAAAAAATGGTTAAGTCAAAAAATGCAACGACGCCAGCGACATGTTTCGAATCATGATCAACGCGATCCAACGCAGCGAGTTAGGCGGAACCGTAGCGATATCCGACGTGTTCGGAAATCGCGAGTCGACGGGCAAAAAAACATTAAGTTCAAAACATGCAGCGATTCGGCGACATGTCGGCCGAATCGCGACCCGAGCGACTTCAAAGGCAAAGTTGAAAATTTGTAACGACGCATCGGCGACATGTCGGCGAATCGCAACCAAAAATGTCGATTGATGCGGAGAGAAGGAACATGTAGCGAAATCGCTACATGTTCGGTTTTGTGATCTTCATCCGACGGGGCGTACGGCATAAAAACATGTCGCGATTACGCGACCGTCCTGATTTCGTGACTGTAACGTTTTCCCTCCAAGTGCAATATGAACGGCCGAGAGGGTTTTTTCGATTTCCGATGATTTAATATTGACCCGAATTAAATATTTTGCGAATTTCCGAGGCGGTTAAAGTCAAGAGCGCCAGGGCCACCAAAAATTAAAGGATTTATTGGTTCAAAGTAGTTGTTCGTGGATTGGCGTAACTTTTTCATGCATATTGAAAAATGAATTTAATGAAGAATCACGAACGTTTCATTGCCTTTAATTTTTGCTTCCTCGAGGCAGTGATTAAGGGATCGTGTTCTTGATTTCAAGATGTTATTGTAGATCACGAGGAAGTTGGTTTCACGTTTTTAATCTTCCAAAGAGGACGGACCTCTATAAAAACCAATTTAATTTTCATTTACAAAGGTTGGAAAAACTTGTTGCTGAAAGCTGGAATTGTATTTGCGGGAATACAAGGATCGACTTCTAATTTTTCAAGCGTTTCATGGATGAATTTGCTTTCTATTTTACGCATTTCTAATAGCATTCGTACTCCTGCATTGCTATTACATTTAAATTCGCGCATCGGATTTAAATGTCGCGATCAGGTACAATTCTGGAATGTGGGTTTGGAGGGATTTGCGGCATGTGATTGTGCGAGGATGAGCTGATTTCTTGTGTTACTTGTTGTTGTTGCGTTTGTAGTTTCTTCTTGTTTTTCCGATCACATCACTTCGGCCTAGGCCATATTTCCCATTTCTTTACGCAACCTTTTAAATCTCTTTCCAAACAACCTATCTTAAACCCAATTTTAGAATAGTAGAGGGAACCATCCCACTCGGGAGATTGGTCTGGAGCCATTTCTTTGCTTCGACCTTTTTCAATGTTGGCGGGTCTAGGGCGCAATTGTAAAAATCCTTTCCCGTGGCGAGATTCGTGACCAACATGTCCATACTTTCCATAATTAAAATATTTAAGATATTAGATATATGGGTCTTCTAGAACTTTTATCTCTTTTACCATAGCTAGCTTCTTCATCACTAGATGACTCGCTGCTTGATTTTGTCTTCTTACCCTTTTTCTTTTTATCTGTTGGTTCGACTTTTATACACACCCCCGAAGAATGAGCATGAAATACCGAGAACACTTATAAGGGATAAATCCCACTCACTTTAGGATCTTGTTAGTTATCCAAGGTGTGAGTTACTGATTTGGGTCGAATTTCTATTCACTCTTTTTTGTTCAGAATAGTTTCAAGTGGATGTATATTACCTTCAACAGGCTCTGGACTTCGATTCAAGTAATGTTTTTGGAATTGGTTAACTTTGTGGACAATCGGTTACAATCAGTTCTTTGATCTAGCTCTTTATGCTTTAGCAGATTTTGAAAGAAAATAAAAATGGATCATTTAATAAAGAAAAAAAGAGAGTAGGATAGGGGAGGAAAAGAGAAGTTTATCCAACTTAGCTGCAAAATCAGAACTATCAATTTTAGTTATGCTATTTAACTTTACAATGAAACAAATCAAAAAGGAAAGTGTCCAGCTTTCTAAGATCACCTTCCACTAAGAGCATAAGACAGAAATGGAACAAATCTAGCATAAAATCACCAACAAAAGGGAAGTCAGTTGGAATTGGTATCTTTCACCAGCAGCCTAGCTCGCATAGTGAAGACAGAGCAATTAAAATAGGCTTGAACCTTAAATCTGTAATTTTCCCTAGCATACAATAGAAAGAATGAAGCCTAGTAGAAAATCACCAACAGAAGGGAAGTCAGTTGGAATTGGTATCTTTCACCAGCAACCTAGCTCGCACGAAGTGAGGACGAGCAATTAAAACAGCCTCGACCCTTAAGTCGTAATTTTTCCTAGCATACAATAAAAAGAATGCAGCCTAGTAGCATATCCAATCTTAATAACACAGATCTATAGCATAAATTAAATGAAACCTTAATGAGATGAAAACAAAATAAGATGAACTTATCACAATCCGAGAGAGATTAGGCTCCCGGCCACGCTATCACAAAAAATGAAAATCACACCAACTCCAAGTCTAGAACAAAAGCATTTAACAAGATTTGCGAAAAATTGCTTCAATAGCTTTTATTCTAAGTTTTCCACCTCCTCAGCTTACATTCGAAAGAAGTATATATAGACTCAAGACAAACCCTGATCTTTTCAAAAATATCTTCTTCCAAAACCCTAAATCTTATCACTTAAAACCCTACTGCCTAGGTTTTACAATATAAGGCCCTTTAAAAATAGAGTTTTGATAAACCCTAACCATTCTGCAAATCTAGTGCGGGTTCTTGCCATAAATGGAGAAGGCACAATTTGATATTATTCTCATCCATCTGTAACTACAAGTAAATATCTTCATTTTTTGACCGATTGGTGCATCTGCCGGGAACGTCTCATTAACTCCTCTAAAAAATTTGGATGAGTCACTGGTTTCTCTGACATTTTATCTTCGCAAAGCCGCCTCTGTGTTAAAATTCTCTGCACGCCATTACTTTCACCATAAATTCTCGGTTAACTGTATCCATCGGCAAATTCTGATGACTGTGTATGGATATTTTCATTTTTTGGCCAATCACCGACATATTTCATTAAATGAAGCAATTGCGTGTAAAGGTATCTTCATCTTTCTATCTGACGGCCCTTGCTTGATCTGTGCCTATTTTTGTCTTTTTCACCATTACTTCTGTTTCCAGATCGCTTTATACAAAAGACAAAACAAGGATAAGCACTTTAATATTAATAAATTAAAACCCTAATGTTCATTATATGTCAGCTTGATTTCCTTCTTCCAAACTCATGGCGTAGCGAAAACGAGACAGGTCCAAAAATGGGACATGTCGCGATATCACGACGTCTCCCTTCACTTTTCCTTTTCCAAACTTTTCTGCCACGAAATTGCGATGTTTTACTTCACCTTTGCCTCCACTTAAGACTTGTCGCAATTTCGTGATGCTTTCTTCGAGCTATGCCTTCACTTAAGACTTGTCGTGATTTCGCGATGCTTTCTTTGCTTTGTTTCCATCCTGGCATTTTGCCGCAAAACCGTGACATGTCACGATTTCACGACATGTCACGAAATCATGACGTTCCCCTTTACTTTGCTTCTGCTCTGGCCTTTTTCCATTAAATTGCAACATGTCACGATTTTGCGACATGTCACGAAATCGTGACGTTCCCCTTTACTTTACTCGCCCCTGGCCTTTTTGCCACAAAACCGTGACATGTTGCGAATTTTGTGACATGTCACGAAATCGCGACGATGCTCTTTACTTTTATTCTATTTTGGCCCCTTTGCCACGAAATCATGACATGTCGCGATTTCGTGACATGTCACGATTTCGCGACATGTCACGATTTTGTGACATGTCACGATTTCGCGACATGTCACGATTTTTGCGACATGTCGCAAAAATCGCGACGTGCTCTCGACTTGGCTTCCATTTTGATTTCTCCCGTCGTGAAATGTGACATTCTCTCGACTTCGCTTCCATTTTGATTTCTTTATCGCAAAACCATGACATGTCACGAAATTGCGACGTTCTCGACACTTAGCTCCACTTTTGGCTTTGTCGTCTTGAAATCGTGACATGTCACGATTTCGTGACATGTTGCGAATCGTGACGTTCCCCCGCACTTGGCGCTTCTCTTGCCCCCTTTTTGTTGCAAAATCGTGACTCGTTTCGCACTTAGGTTTCTTCCCGCCCCTTTGCCATGAAACCGTGACATGTCGCGAAATCGCGATCTGTTTCGCACTTTGGCTTCCTCTGCCCCCTTTTGCCGCGAAACCGTGACATGTCGCGATTCTGCGACATGTCGCGAAATCGTGACCTGTTCTGCACTTTGGCTTCTCTTTCCAAAACCTATCGCGATATCACGACGTTTTCCTTGAAGTTTGCAACCAACCAAAATGTGTCGCGATATCGCGACGTTTTCCACAAGACTTGCTTCCAACCAAAATGTGTCGCGATATCGCAACGTTTTCCACACTTGGTTCTTTTAGTCCAAATATGTCACGATATCGTGACATTTTCTGGACTTGGGTATTTTTGCCAAAACATATCGCGACATTTCCAAAAACAAAAATGTCATGAAATCGTGACGTTTCCAAAAATGGAAAATGTCACGAAATCGCTACGCTTTCATTACTTAGCAAATTTTCTAGAAATTGTAGGTTGACTCCAATGAATCCATTCATCTGTATTCTGCATTTTACATGTTAGTGAAAGATCTTCTTTACTCAGAATGATTCTAAAAATAAATTCTAAATTGAAATCAAAACCACATGCAAGCCCACTTGGATACTTTGATATAGGCAAAACTTGAAGAAGGAGGCAAGCAAAATTTGGACTTAAAACCTGAAAAACATCAAGAGGGTCCCCCAAAGAAAAATGAAAACTAAAAAGCTTCAAAGGATGGAATTTCATTTTTTCATGGGGGTGTGTTGCTTCTCAACAAATGGTGATATCTGTAGGAAAATAGTAGCACTATTTAGAATCCAAAACTCTAGTTTCAAAACAATTTAGACCAGGTACCATGCTTTGCCACAAATATTTCAAAAATGACTCAACTACTATCTCATGCAATGCTAAAGTTCCCAAGGACATACTAGGTTGAATCACTTAAGGAAGATTCTGATGTGAGATTACAAATGTATAAACTTTCTTCCAAGGATTATTGGGGCTTCAAATGCTTGCTATGAATCAAAATAGTTATTTAGATTGTGTAGGGGAAACCGAGTAGAGCTCTGTTTACTAGTTTAGCCTTTTACTAAATTGACAGAGTTACTCTTTAGATTTACACGACCCTGATCACAACCATGAAGTGGCATCTATAGATTGGTGAACATGTTTAATATGTATCCTTCTGGAGCCCTGGCTGGGAAAGAGTGCCAATTTTATTATTGGCTTGTTCAACTTTCACCATCTCTTTCTTTTCTTTTGAAAGATACTGATTACTGGAGTGCCTTGCTGCTTCTTCTCTTTTCTTCTTTCTTTCTTTTTTTTTTTTCTTTTTTTTTTTTTTATATCGAGCAATTGATCAACTAACTGTTTCAGCTCAGGTACCATCAACCTCCTTGGATGCTTTGATGTAATTTTGTGAATCGGATTCCCCTCTCATGACCGACTTTTCTTGGATTCCCCGGGGAGTTCTTCAACCAAACAAAGATAGTAATTTCTTCATAATCAAAATAATTGTGGCAAGCAAAATACAAAATCCAATTATCTTTCTACTGTTGTTCTGAATAACAAATAGTTCCACTGTTTAGTTTAAGCAGACTATCTCTTAATTATAATAAAACAAAATGAACACAGGATTTTTGAACTCAGAATAAAAACAATTTTTAAAGGCTGATCTTTCTTTGCTACCCAGGAAAAATTAAAAAAAAAAAACAGAAATTTAAAAGCTAAAAGAAATTTTTACAGACCCTAAAGGATAAAACACAGAACTTTAAAATCAAACAAAATAAAACAAAAACAAACTACTTCAAAGCTTCTATAATGCCAATCCAATTTTTTTTAAATGTTAATTTTATTCTTTTGTGGCTTAGGAAAAAAAAAAATTGAACAACAGGATTTAAAAAGCTGAAGAAGAGAAAAAGGGCCACCAATTAAAGATAAAATTGCAATTTCCTGTAAAAAACAAAACACAGCACTTTAACCTTAAATAAAATAAAAATAAAAACACACTACTTCAAACTTTATTCACAATATATACATATGCACAAAGTCTTTATGATTTATTCAGATGATGTAGCAGATGGAAAAGCAGAGAAATAGTGCTTTTAAAAAAAAATTGACCATTTGCAGGTAAATTTAGAAAATACCTTTAGGTCCCGTTGACCAAATGCACTCCAGCATTATGCTTCCCATAATTTTTTGCTACCTGGGAAAGACTTGGTGTGTTTACTGTCTTCCCCTTTTTCTTTAAAACCCCCGGGATCAAATACCTTAAAACCTTTATATACCCGGTACATCACATCTTCGCATTTATGTAACAACTCAAAGAGATCATATTTTATTTGTACGTCATAAGCTCTTAATAACTTGAACATTTTGTGGTTGCTCTACAGCTCCAATATCCAAGATTTCAATTTTTATCCCTCTAGTAGAATTCTCATAATTTGCTCTTTCACCTGAGCCTTGCTTAGATTTAACCCCATCAATGTGTAATGTCCAAAAATCATTGTCGTGATTGGTTAGAGATGTAACAGGTCTCACCTTCTCAGTTGTCAAATTATGAACTTCAATATCTGCATCAACACGATTTACAACCTCTTTTTTGATAGTATGTTCAGTGATCACATGCTTATACTGAGACTCTTGGTCTATTCTGAGTTGGTTGACCACATTCACATTTACTATTTTCTTCTCCTTTTCTTGAAATTCAATAGGTGGTCCAGAGTAAGTTTCAATCAAGTTATCCTTTTGTTCAATAATTTGAGCCAGCTCATGGAGGGTGATGTCAGCCTCAATTTTCTTCATATCCTCAATGATGTTATACTCCTTCCTAGTTACTTCTGTATAGTGATATTGAATCTTATTTTCATCACCCTTTGGTGAGGAAGATCATTATTAGGAGTAGGTTCTGGATTCTCACATCTTCGATTATAACTGTCCCTTTGGAACTGTTGAAAATCTTGCATTTCATCCATAGGTATCTCCACGACATTTTTTGACTCTTGGGGAAAAATGAATTAATCTGAAACCATAGCCGTACTATTTTCGGATGAACCAGAACTATCAATATTTCTTTGATTTTCAGGAAAATTTAACTCACCAGGAAAAGCTTCAAAGTTGGGTAATGCTAGGTCACAATTCGTTTACTTCGTGCACTTCCACCTTGAACTTGTCGAATCTTTCTCTATATTTTGTACACTGCTGAGTGTGTGTCACGATCCAATGGAGTTTCCTTGGGTAGAGCGTGACATGTTGGCACTAACTCATGATGTGGATTGGATTCAAAATAGGCATGTTCTCCAGGTAACATAGGATATCAAAGGACTGCTTCAAAATTTGAGGTCCTAACTGTCTTTCAAGAATTAAAGCTTCCTTATAAGCTCCTACCGGGGTTGTGATATTGATGTCTCTCTCGAGGAAAATAGAGGTCACCGAATCCAATGCATTCTTATAGATTTCTAAGGCTAGATTTGCACTTGGGATGTAATGACAGACTCATTCTACCATAAGCTTTTTGGAACCTTATATTAAAAAACCTGATATCTTCACCAGACTCTCTTTTAATGTTGGAAAACTGTTGATATAACACACTAGGGTGAATCACTTCACCAAATTGTGATATAAAAAAATTTTCTAGGTCATTCCAACTAGTAATAGAGTCATTAGTAAGATCCAAAAACCAGTCGTATGCTTCCCCTTGGAGAGTGAATGGGAACAATCTACAAGCCACATCTTCATGTTGTACATTTAACAACTTTAGAGCATTTTTATATGCCACTAGATGTTCTTCTGTTGTTCTAACTCCATCATGTTTGTAAGTGGGGAGATATCTTTTAGGATTTTTGGGCAAATCATGGGCTACACTAGAGATATTTAAGGCAGTGGAACCCAACCAGCTTGCCATTACTACTTGATTAATGATGATATTTTCAATTGTAGTTTGGAGTAACTACAAGTGGTGATAAAACTATTTCAGACAAGGACTTGGCCCTTCCGAGGTTTGCTTCTTCTTGGGGTTTCTAACTCAGGCACTAGGAGCTCTCCAGCTCTGGAGTGGGACTTGGTTACTCTATAGGTAGAATCCAGCTGTTCACAAACAACTTATAATCCTTACAAATACTGAACTAAATTCAGGCCTTCCTTTAGCTCTTTTTTAAATGTTGGTGTTGAGTTTTGCTATTTAGGCAAAAACTCAAAAAAATAGGATTAAAAAGAGCTAAAGAGGAGGGAAAAGGATTCAAAATATAAAACACCAGACTCTGCAAAAACAACTTACAATACTGAACAGAGTTCAGGGCCCTTCTTCTAGCGCCAATTTTAAATGTTGGTTCGACTTTTATACACACCCTGTGAAGAATGAGCATGAAATACCGAGAACACTTATAGGGGATAAATCCCACTCACTTTAGGATCTTGCTGGTTATCCAAGGTGTGAGTTACAGAGTTGGGTCGAATGTCTATTCACTCTTTTTTACTTCTGGAATATTTTCAAGTGGACTGTCTATTACCTTACAACGGGTTCTGGACTTTAGTTCAATAATGTTTAGAAGTTGTATCTTTGTGGACACTCAGATTTACAATCAGTTCTTTGATCTAGCTCTTTATGCTTTAGCATATTTTGAAAGAAAATAAAAATGGATCATTTAATAGTAAAACAGAGAGAGTAGGGTAGGGCAGAAAAGAGAAGTTTATCCAACTTAGCTGCAAAATCAGAACTATCAATTTTAGTTATGCTGTTTAACTTTACAATGAAACAAATCAAAGAGGAAAGTGTCCAGCTTTCTAAGATCACCTTCCACTAAGAGCATAAGACAGAAATGGAACAAATCTAGCAAAAAATCACCAACAGAAGGGAAGTCAGTTGGAATTGGTATCTTTCACCAGCAGCCTAGCTCGCATAGTGAAGACAGAGCAATTAAAACAGGCCTGAACCTTAAATTTGTAATTTTGCCTAGCATACAATAGAAAGAATGAAGCCTAGCAAAAAATCACCAACAGAAGGGAAGTCAGTTGGAATTGGTATCTTTCACCAGCAGCCTAGCTCGCACAGTGAGGACAGAGCAATTAAAACAGGGCTCGACCCTTAAGTCTCGTAATTTTTCCTAGCATACAATAAAAAGAATGCAGCCTAAAGGCATATCCAATCTTAATAACACAGATCTACAGCATAAATTAAATGAAACCTTAATGAGATGAAAACAAAAGAAGATGAACTTATCGCAATCCGAAAGAGATTAGGCTCCTGGCCACACTATCACAGAAAATGAAAATCACACCAACTCCAAGTCTAGAACAAAAGCATTTAACAAGATTTGCAGAAAATTGCTTCAATAGCTTTTATTCTAAGTTTTCCACCTCCTCAGTTTACATTCGAAAGAAGTATATATAGACTCAAGACAAACCCTAATCTTTTCAGAAATATCTTCTTCCAAAACCCTAAATCTTATCACTTAAAACCCTACTGCCTAGGTTTTACAATATAAGGCCCTTTAAAAATAGAGTTTTGATAAACCCTAACCATTCTACAAATCTTAGTGCAGTTACTTGCCATAAATGGAGAAGGCATGATCTGATATTATTCTCATCCATCTGTAACTGCAAGTAAATATCTTCGTTTTCTAGCCAGCTGGTGCATCTGTCGGAAACGTCTCATTAATTCCTTAGAAAAATACGGATGAGTCACTGGTTTCTCTAAAATTTTATCTTCGTAGAGCTGCCTTTGTGTTAAAATTCTCTGCACGCCATTACTTTGACCATAAATTCTCGATTAACTGCATCCATCGACAAATTCCGGTGACTGTGTATGGATATTTTCATTTTCTAGCCAATCGTCGACATATTTCATTAAATGAAGCAACTGCGTGTAAAGGTATCTTCATATTTCTATCTGACGGCCCTTGCTTGATCTGCGCCTATTTTTGTCTTTTTTGCCATTACTTCTACTGCCAGATCTCTTTCTACAAAAGACAAAACAAGGATTAGCACTTTAATATTAATAAATTAAAACCCTAATGTTCATTATATGTCGGCTTGATTTCCTTATTCCAAACTCATGGCGTAGCGAAAACGAGACAGGTCTAAAAATGGGACATGTCGCGATATTGCGACGTCTCCCTTCACTTTTCCTTTTCCAAACTTGTCTGTCACGAAATCGTGATGTTTTCCTTCACCTTTGCCTCCACTTAAGACTTGTAATTTCGCAACGCTTTCTTGAGCTATGCCTTCACTTAAGACTTGTCATGATTTCGTGACGCTTTCTTTGCTTTGTTTCCATCCTAGCATTTTGTCACGAAACCGCGACATGTCGTGATTTCGAGACATGTCACGAAATCACGATGTTCCCCTTTACTTTGCTTCTGCTATGGCCTTTTGCCGTGAAACCACGACATGTCATGATTTTGTGACATGTTGCAAAATCACGACGTTCCCCTTTACTTTGCTTTTGCTCTGGCCTTTTGTTGCGAAACTGCGACATGTCGTGATTTCGTGACATGTCGCAAATTGTGACGTGCTCTTTACTTTTCTTTCGCTTCAGCCCCCTTTGCCGCAAAACCATGACATGTCGTGATTTCGTGACATGTCGCGAAATCGTGACGTTCTCCTGACTTGGCTTCCATTTTGATTTCTCCGTCATGAAATCACGACGTTCTCCCGACTTGGCTTCCATTTTGATTTCTCTATCGTGAATTCCGTGACATGTCACGATTTCATGACATGTCATGAAATCGTGACATTCTCAACACTTAGCTCCACTTTTGGCTTCATCGTCGTGAAATCGTGACGTTCCCTGCTCTTGGCGCTTCTCTTGCCCCTTTTTGTCACAAAATTGTGACCTGTTCCGCACTTAGATTTCTTCTGCCCCCTTTTGCCACGAAACCGTGACATGTCACAAAATCGCAACTTGTTTCGCACTTTGGCTTCCTCTGCCCCCTTTTGCCGTGAAACCACGACATGTCGCGATTTCGTGACATGTCACGAAATTGTTACCTGTTCTGCACTTTGGCTTCTCTTTCCAAAACCTGTCACGATATCGCGACGTTTTCCTTGAAGTTTGCATCCAACCAAAATGTGTCACGATATCGCGACGTTTTCCACAAGACTTGCTTCCAGCCAAAATGTGTCACGATATCGCAACATTTTCCACACTTGGTTCTTTTAGTCCAAATATGTCACGATATCGTGACGTTTTCTGGACTTGGGTCTTTCTGCCAAAACATGTCGCGATATCACGACATTTCCAAAAACAAAAATGTCACGAAATCGCAACGTTTCCAAAAATGGAAAATGTCACGAAATCGCTACGTTTTCATTACTTAGCAAATTTTCCATAAACGGTAGGTTGACTCCAATGAATCCATTCATCTGTATTCTGCATTTACATATTAGTGAAAGATATTCTTTACTCGGAATGATTCTAAAAATGAATTCTAAATTGAAATCAAAACCACATGCAAGCCCACTTGGATACTTTGATATAGGCAAAACTTGAAGAAGAAGGAGGCAAGTAAAATTTGGACTTAAAACCTGAAAAACATCAAGAGGGTCCCTGCAGCAAAAATGAAAACTAAAAAGCTTCAAAGGATGGAATTTCATTTTTTTCTGTGGGGTGTGTTGCTTCTCAACATTATCCACTTTGAAAGCAGACTTCTTTTTGAAGGAATAGGATCTTTTGTTCTTATCTCAAAATTCGTAAGCATGCCAAGTAAAGAATTTCTTGTTAGAGAATCACTATCAATGGATCTTTCTATAGCAGAAACCTTTTTACTATACCTTTTGGAAGAGTTCTCAATATCTTATCGCTAGCATCAGATTCATCAACCTTCATTCCAATACCTTTCATCTCAAGTAAAAGTTCATCAACCTTACTGAGATAGTCACGAATTTTTTCATCATCCCGCATTCTTAAGTTCTCAAATTCTACTTTGAGATTTTTGATCTTAGCTTTCTTGAAACATTTATCTCCTTCATATATGGTATGAAATAGTTCCCACATATATTTTGTTGTTTTACAATCCATAACCTTCATATATTCTAATCTACACAATCCTTTTATAATTGCATTTATAGCTCTTGAGTTTGCATGCATTAGAATTTTACCTTCCTTATCTATAGGAGGATCAACTGCTGGATCATATCCAAGTTCCACTGCATCCCAAAATTCATTGTTAAGTGTCATTAGGTGAAATCTCATCATTACACACCAATGCAAGAAGTCACTTCCATCAAATACTGGTACTGCATTATTGATGGACCCATCCTTTTGATCCTTTTGATTCATTGTGTTCTTAGACCACTTTTCCTTCAAGTTGTCAAAATATTCTAAAGAAACTCACTTTGATACCAATTTAAGAACACAAGCTTATATTGAGAGGGGGTGAACAATATAAGACCACTTTTTACTTTTATTTTCAATTCAATATCATGCTTTGTATAGAAAGCAAATATCAATAGCTGAGAATCAAAGCAATGCACAAAACACCATACACAATAGAAACATAGATTTTAACATGGTTCACCCAATGTGGGCTACCTCCACAAAGAAAATATTTCTTCTAAATATTTCTCAAATAATATCTTAGTAATCCTTCCCAATTACAATGTTTATGGACCTCCGTCTAAAGGATATGTTGATCCCCTAAATATTGTTTATGGATATCTATCCACAAGAGAACTTCTCCTCTGCTCTGGATGGTGATCCTCTAGAAGACTTCCTCCACAATATTGACTATGGATCTCTCTCCACTTGAATATCATTGTCCTCACTTAGAAGACCTATCCTCAATGTCCTCGGCTAATGGATATCTATCCACTAGATACTCTATCCTCTTTGCTCTGTCACATCCAAAGCTCTACTCAATAGGTTCACTTAGAACCTTCTCAAATTTTCTAAATAGGTCCACTCAGAACCTACTCAAATCTGCTCAACATGCCCACTCGAACTCCGCTCAAATCTGCTCCAACGAGGTCCACTTAGAACCTGCTCAAATATGCTCAACAAGTCCACTCAAGACCTGCTCAAATTTTCTCAATAGGTCCACTCAAAACCAGCTAAAATATGCTCAATAGGTCCACTTAGAACCTATCCAAATCTACTCAATAAGCTCACTCATAACTTATCCAAATCTGCTCAACAAGTCCTCTTAGAACGTGTCCAAATATGCTCACCAAGTCCTCTCTAGGACTTGCTCAAATCTGGTTTGCAAGCTTCCACAAAAGCTCACACAAAAACATTCCACAAGCCTTCTCAAATACTTACCTCAAATCAACTTAACAAGTCCACATAGAACTTGTCCAATCTCATAGAAGCATAAAAAGAATTGTTAGAGACTCAATATGTTCTATACTCAATGCTCAATCACTTTCTCAACTCAATCTCATAGAAGCATAAAGATAATTTTTAGAGACTCAATATGTTATATTCTTAAACTCAATCACTTTCTCAACTCAATATCATAGAATCATAAAGAGAATTGTTAGAGACTCAATATGTTCTATACTCAAACTCAATCTCAAATCAAATCATAATATAGAATAGTTTGTTTTATGGAACTTGAAAAACCACTTCACACATTCACTTGACTAGGCTCAAACAACTCTACTCAACCAATCACCTCAAGGAATAACTCTTTCTCACAAACCCTAGTCCAAGCATGTATCACTCAACTCAAAATATTTCCAACAATGCCCAACATAAATCTCACATAACAATGATACTCATGTTATTTTCTAACTCAAGTTCAAGTTCTTTGCATAACCAATTGGCTTCAACAACAATGCTAATAAAACATTCTTCATCTAACAATGATACTCATGTTCTTCTCAAACCCTAACTCAGGTTTTTCACACAACCAATGGTTTAAACAATAATGCTTATAAAATAAGTTTTAATCACAATTCTCAATCTAGAATACCTTTTAAGCATTAACTCAATGTACTTCACTCAACCAATGGTCTAAACAACAATGCTTATCAAACAAGGTTTAATCACAACTCTCAATCCAGAAAAACTTGAAGCATTAACTCAACCACTTTGGAAAATGAAACCCTAATCAAATCCTTTTCACTCCAAACATAATTTTCAATCAAGCCAATCACCTAACTCAACAAAGAAGAATTTTACCCATACCTTATCTTGAAGAGTAGTTGTCCTTACAAATCAGCCACACTCATAATTACTTCTTTGAAAAACTCAATAAGGGTTAGAGGATATTTTTATATCACAAAAATAATATCACAATTACACCTTATCACTTCAACTTAAACAATAAGCAATATCCTCACAAAAATCACAAAAATAATATCATAATTACACCTTATCACTCCAACTAAACAATAAGCAATATCCTCACAATAATCACAAAATCCTTTATTGGAAATAACACATAACCCACAAAGTCTTAACCCTTCAATATTCCACAATAACAAACTTTAAGACTTGAAAATAAAAATAGAATTTTTCTTATACCTCCTAATGATATTTCTCAACTACCAACCTTTATCACAATGCAAAGACTTTAACCACAAAATACCTTATACCTCCAACTTAGGCATTAATAAAATAAAACATTAAAAATGTACCTTTACCTTTGGAGAGTTTTGAACTCTCAACGCAGCCCTCACAAAGTCTTTTCCCATGGCGCAACCACCACACGAGCTACAAGCTCGTTGGGAAGAAAAAATCACCACATGCTTCAACTCCCCTTCCTTGCCTTGCAAAACGTATGCGTCTAAGGATTGGTGCCTTCAACACATCCACAAAATGCTTCTGCAGGATTCAAACAATATCCACCATGCACACCAAAACGTAAGCTTGCTTCCCACTTGTCACTAGGCCAAGGTGCCTTGTTGGCATCCAACAAATCAATGCGCTTCGTTTTTTTTCCTCTTGTCATCAAGTCAAACACAAATTTCACGGTTCTATGTCATGAGATCTGCAATTAATTTGCATGCTTTTCCTTTCTAATTCGAGCAAGGATATTTGGAATTCAACTTAGGGCATGGTATTAATATGCATTTTAATTAAATAAAAAATGTCGGTGCTTCCCTTGTCTTCTATGACATCTATGGAAATAATCTTTGCCTTGTTTAAAACTTTAAATCCAACCTTTGGATTTATTAAAGTATACTTTGGTCTTAAACCTTTAAACCCAACCTTTGGGTTTTATTAAGATATTTTTAGACTTTATAAACCCACTTTTGCAATATAAAATATTGTAATGAAAATTACAAATATTTTATTTAGGTTTTTGATGGGGGGCCAAAAATTGCATTCACCAAAACTCAAATTTTTCATTCCACTATTTTCAAATTTATTTTACACGAGACTAGCCCGAGGCATAGTTTACATTCACTATGCAATCTCCGGCTCTCCATGCTCTCTCATTACATTCACCGGGTTTTTATAGAGGACCCTCCGCAATCTGACAATAACAATTACAAAATAATAGCTACAGTCGTTAACCTCCCGTGCCTAGAAGAATTCATGCACCACCATTCTGAATAGTCGTCGCAACCTTACTATTCAACATTTTTGCTCACACTCTACAGATCAACAACATCGTAGCCTTCTGTCTTCAAATCTGTAGATCAATCTTCCCTCTCCAAGGATCTTGTGTAAACTGCCTCACGTTCGGCGCATCTATCTACACCCTCGGGGATCCTGAGCTCTTATGGGAAGACACACACATAACCAAGCAGTCCGGAACTCATCCGCAACTCTGCCTAGGGCCGGACTTCGACCCTTGTGCACGACTCGCTTTCCCTTTTTATAATTTTTTGGCACGACGATCTACTTTCCATCTGGTGGCCGTCGATTCATTTTTTCCATGATTTGTTCATTTCATTTTCCCACGTCTCTTTGTTGCTCGGCTTTCGAAACATCTTCTGCACGACTCTTCGTCTTCACCTCGCTTTCACTACACCTTGATGTCGCATGTTGTTCTTGTGTCGCCATGTGTCACTCAATGACCTCATCCTATAATGGTCCCTGAAGATGCGAGCATGTCACGATATCATGACATCTTCTCCCTCTCACTCTTCTTCTTCTCTTTCAGTCGTGAAAATGTGACATGTCATGATATCATGACATTTCTGTTTCATCGCCTTCTCTCTCCTCTTCAGGTCGTAAAAACGCGACATGTCACGAAATCGCGACATTTTCCTCCTTGGGCTCCTCTTTTTGGTCGTGAAAATGCGACATGTCATGAAATCATGACATCTTTGTCTTTCGTACGCTCTTCTGCTTTCAGGTCATAAAATCATGACATTTTTGCTCCATCGCCTTCTCTCTCCTCTTCGGGTCGTAAAATCGTGACGTGTCACGATATCACAACACTTTTCTCTTCTCTTCTAGCCGCAAAAATGCGACATGTTGCGAAATCGCGACATCTTTTCCTCTCTACTTCCTCTCGCTTCTTCGGGTTGTGAAAATGCGACATGTCACGAAATCACGACATCTTCTCCTTCTGACTCCTTCGCTCGCCTCTTGGTCATGAAAATGCGACATGTCATGAAATTGTGACATTTTCCTCCTCTGGCTCCTCCTTCGCTTTCTGGTCGCGAAAATGTGACATGTCATGAAATCATGACATCTTCCTCCCTTGGCTTCTTCTTCACCTTCTAGTCACGAAAATACGACATGTCACGAAATCGTGACATCTTCCTCCCTTGGCTTCTTCTTCGCCTTTTGGTCGTGAAACTGCGACATGTCATGAAATCGCGACATCTTCTCCTTTGTGCCTTCTCTCTCCTCTACGGGTCGTGAAACTATGACATGTCATGAAATTGTGACATCTTCTCATCTGTGCCTTCTCTCTCATCTACGGGTCACGAAATCACGACATCTTCTCATCTGTGCCTTCTCTCTCCTTTTGGTGTCACGATATCGTGACATTTTTTCTATCGCGATATCGTGATAGTTTTCATTCTTGTCGTTTCTTTCATCTACGGGTCGTGATAACGTGACATGTCATGATATCACGACATCTTTCGTCTATTGCTTCTCTCTCTACTTTGTGTTACTATATCGTGACACTTTTCCTGTCACGATATCACGATAGTTTTTCTCCTTCTCATCTCTCTCCCCTCTTTTGGTCACGATTTTGTGACATGTCGTGAAATCGCGATAGCTTCCTTCCTTAGCCAATTTTTTGAAGTTGGCTCTGCTACCACTGGATGCTTTTGCATCAGATGCCACTAGATGCTCCTGCATCGGACACCCGGGGGTTGATGGAGAAGTGACCTTCACTTCTACAGCGTTCGTCGCCTTCTTCCGCACCCGGGACTCGAACGCTCTCTAATCAACCCTTCCACAAACATTGCACAAAGTGTCAATCTCCTTCCTCTAAAGATTCACACAGAAACCCCCTGCAAGCACTACACGAGTGCTACATTATTTCCTCCGAGGCTTCACACAAGAAACCCCCCTGCCAGCACCTGCCCAAAGTGCCAAATTTTGCCGTTCCACGCGATCCTGGGTGCAAACCGCCTCACGTTCGACGATCTGTTTGCACACTCAGGAACTTTTGGCTCGATACCACTTGATGGGGAACAGAAAATCGCAATCTAAATTTCACATTTTTCATCAAACATTTTTCATTAATTTACATTTACAATACTAGCCCGCAGGCATAGTTTTTAATCACTATAATTTCTATATTGCAATTCTCTGATCTCCATGCCCTCCTATTCCAATTTTTGGGTTTTTATAGAGGCACCGACCCTCTACAATCTGCAAATAACAATTACAAAATAACAGTCGCAGCCGTTAACCTCCCGTGCCTGGAAGAATTCATGCACCACCATTCTGAATAGTCGTCGCAACCTTACTATTCAACGTTTCTACTCACACTCTGCAGATCAACAGTGCACAAAGCATTCTATCTTCAAATCAGAGATCGGTCTTCCCTCTCCAAGGATCCTGTGTAAACTGCCTCACGTTCGGTGCATCTGTCTACATCCTTTGGAATCCAAAGCTCTTCTGGGAAGAAACCCTCATAGCCAAGCAGGTCTAGAACTCATCTGCAACTTTGCTTGGGGCCGAACTCCGACCCTTTGTGCACGTCTCTACCTTCCCCTTTTATAATATTTGGTGTGACTGCCTTCCAACCGGTGGCCCTTCGCTTCATTTCTGCCATGATTGTTCGTCTTCATCGGTTCCATAATTGCATTTCACAACGGCCTTTGTAACTACCGTTCGACTCCCGCTTATGGTTACATTTTCTGCACGACTCTTTGTCTTTGCCTACTTTCATTGCACCTTGCTACCACATGTCGCTCAATGGACTCCTTCTATAATGGTCCTTGTAACTGTCTGCCCCTTTCGAGTTGTGAAGCAGCATGTCACGATTTCATGACATCTCCTCTCTCTTCCTCATCTTCTTCTCTTCTAGTCGCGATATCATGACATGTCATGATATCGCGACATTTATTCTTCCTCTGCCATCTCTCTCCTCTTCGAGGTGTGAAAACCCAACATGTCACGAACCATTATAATATTTCACCTTTGATAAAGTACCTTTTAATATTTATTTATAAAATTTAAATTCATCTTGAATTTAAATAATTTATAAAATAAATATTATCACTCCTTTTTAACTTCTATCTTTTGCACTATTTCACTCAAACTTCCCCTTCTTCTGAATATCAAATGACTATCTTTATCGCCTTTATTCCTTATGAAATATTTGGTATTAATTATGAATCCATCTGGTGGCATCAATGGTGACATCAATGACAACTTTGACTTAAGGACTCAAAATGTCCAACAAAGAGTATGGTAAACATTACACTATCTACTATATTAGAAAGAACTTAACAAAAGCTAAAAATAATTACACTACTACCAAGAAAGAATTAATGGCAGTAGCCACCACTACATTACTAGGTCTTAGGTGTTTATTCACACTAATCACTCAACCATAAAATATTTTTTTTAAATAAACCTATAGTTAGTTGTAGAATTATATTATGGTTGTTATTACTTCAAGAATTTGACATTATAATAGTTGATAAACCTGGTAAAGCTAATGTGTAGTTGATTTATTTTCAATATTATAGAATGTAGGTGATCAAGAGCTAGTGGAGGATACCTTTCTAGATGAGCACCTTTTTGCAATATTGGCATACTCCCTATGTTTTGCAAATATTGCCAACTATTTAGTGATAAAGAAAATTTCTTTATGCTTATATCCTAGGAAAAAGAAATATATAATTTAAAAATCTCATCTTTTAAATGGATTAATGGTATACTTTATAAATGTGGACCGAACTTTGTTTTATATAGGTGTGTATAATAGAATAAATTTTTTGACATTCTTTAGGCATGTCATGATGAGCCATAAAGGGGAAATTATTCTAATAAAAGAACCATTCAAAAAATTCTTAGTGCAATATATTATTTGCCCTCACTTCATTAGGATGTTATAAAGTATGTGTGACATTGTGATCAGTGTTAATGAATGAGAAAACCCACTACTACAAATGAGATGTTGTTGTATCCTCAAGTGGTTTTAAATCCATTTGATAAGTGGGGGGTTGATTTCATTGGCCCAATTGATTCACCATCCCAAGTTAATCAATATATTTTGGTTTGTACAAACAATATGACCAAGTGGGCAAAGTTTCATTCATTGAAGTATGCTTAGGAGGATCGAGTTGTAGATTTTTTGTATGGCATAATTTTCAACAATTTGGTGCTCCTCATAACCATTATGTTAGATCAACAACCATATTTTATGTATAGGTAGGTACAATAATTTATAGAAATTTACTAGGTAAACCATAGGAAGGCATATCCATACTATCCATAGGCTAATGGATAGGTGGAAGTTACTTATAAATAGATAGAGACTATTTCAACAAATATGATGGCTTCTCATAGAGTAGATTTGTAAAAATACGTTACTTGATACCATGTGGGAATACAATACTTTATGGAAATCAACATGTTTCACCCCATACGAGTGTGTATGGTAAGAATCCAATACTTCCTATTGAGTTCAAACTTCAAACACTTTGTATGGAACTTGGGATGGGTATGTAATTGATAGAGACAAAGAGTGAGAAATTCCTGAAGCTAAATGAGTTATATGAACTAATTTTGGAAGCTCTTCATCATACAAAATCATCTAACAACAAATGAAAGTGTGGCATATTTCCACATTAAAAACAACAAATACAAGTTAGGTGATTAGGCACTTCTCTTTGAATCCTATTACCAATATTTTGCTGGTAAATTATGTATTAAATGGTTAGGGCTATATGAAATAGGGAAAGAATTTGACAATGGTGTAGTATGAATCTTGCATATTGATTGTTCTTGATATCATCTATTGGTTAATAAACATTTCTTGTAGTTGTATCATAAACCAATCACCAAGGAGAATTTTTGAACTTAGTTATTTTCATAGTCTGATTTTCATGTTGTGGAAGAGACTTCCTCTTCCAAATCACAAATTGAGTGATTGTGTTATTAAAAAAAATGAAGACAAAAAATAAAATAATAGTTCAATGGTGAAAACCTCTTTTGGGGTGCTATCAAACCAAGGCTTGGATGAAAACCAAATTCCAATATTCATGTCTTTTCAAACTAAAACTTGATTATGAAAATTCCTTCTAGACACAATCAAGGCAAAAGATGGTTGAAAACTAGAAATGGTAACCTCTTCTATTATTTGAAAAGAAAGGAGATAAAAATAAAAAGAAAAAGAAATGGATCTACCATGAAAAATTCAAATATGAATTTCTCCTTTTCAACCTAACTTTATATCATCAACGTTGAAGCCACCTGGAAGAGCATAAAACAATCTATAATAACAAGGTATGCATTTGTTTTCCTTTTTACTATCACTTAGTTTTAATATTATGCATTGTTACATTTAATCCACTTCATATTCAACACATTCTTTCCATTGAATACCACTTCCAGCAAAGTTAATGTCATACAAAATATCATATAATTTTGATGTTCTTAAATTATTATGATGCTTTTAATTAGTACCATGATTAATTTGGTACCAAAACCTGTTAGTGCCAAATTTAAGTTATATGGTGCCCACTTAATATATATATATATATATATATATATATATATATATATATATATATATAAGAGTTAAGAAAAAAAAAAGTAAGATGATAAATAAAATAAAAGGGGGTATGCTTATGATAAAAGATAACTTAAAAGGGATAGTTTCATGTCAGCATGTAGAGGTGTGTGACAAATATGACTTGTTAGTGAAAAAATGCATAGGGAAGACACGCTATACCATGTTTTGGTTTTGGTACCAACCCTTGTGCTAGATTACACAAAATAACTCAACCATGATTGTTTCCTAGCTCATGATGACATGTGAATGATAGAGTTGATATTATGAGCATAATTATGCACAACATGGCAAGTAAACATAGAGGATATGTGTGTCTATAATTATTATAGTGAATTTTTACTACAATTTAGTCAAAGATGAATAACTATTACTAGAGCTAATTTGAAATCTTATGCTAAATGAAAATATCCTCAAAATATTGTTGACTAACAGAAATATTATATCAAAGAATCACTAAGGAGCTATCACCAAAAAATGAATAGAGGTATAAAACCCTCAAGTTGTGGGATCTAGCTAACCATTTAGTATCAACAATTAGCAACCCACAATTATTCCTCATAACCTTTTTGGATGATAACTTAATTTGATCCCACCATTGGTAGCAGTTCATAAGCCATTTTTGTGATAACAAAAAAACCTCTATCATTGGTGAAGGTTCAACCCAAAAAATGATTATGGGTAGGCTAGAAATTATAGTTATCATCCACATTTGTTTGGGTTCACAAATCTTGACCACCCACCTATCATCTCTCCACCATACACATAAGACACATTCATTAGGATATCCAGTTTGGGGAAATCAACAACTATGGAAGGTAGATGAAGACTCATAGAAACTCATCATGAAGAGTTACAAATGGCATATTGGAATACTTCAAAATGGAAATCCCATAGAATGGTAAAATGCCATCATATTTAGTTAATGCTTTGTTGAGAGTATTTTTGATAAATGTTTATCTTAAAAGAACTTAGAAGAGGACTAAGAGCCAAGAGACAAAGCTAGGGCAAGGAAAAGAAAGACTTTAAACTTGTATAGGTACAAAGGGGTTTTGACCTAGAATTGGTATTGGTGCACAAAATTTTTGATAGTTCATGCTATCTCAAAATACGTAAGATGCAAACTTTTTTGGATAGGTTCAAAGGGAGGCTAAAATATCTAAATATTGAAATTCCTAATAGTTATGACCAAGGAAGCAAGAAAAAAGTTCCAACAACCTGAATTGTTCGAAGGTTCAAAAGAGTGGAAGTTTTCCAGAGGATGCAATAAAATAAAAATGATCAAAGATCAAAAATTTTAGGAGCTTCAAGGGAGAGAAGATAAGAAAATTTCCAATAGTCAGACTGTGAGTTTCAAAAAATCTTTGAAGGCGTATAAAAGGAAAGTTATGAAAAATGGGTTATACAAGAAGGTTTGATAATAGGAAAAGAAAAAAGTCTACAATATTTTCAATAAAAGGCACACACAAGCCTCATAGGTTTATAAAAACCTAATATGGTGGGATAAATAATTTTTTTTAAGATCATCTATGCTAAAAATCAATATTAGGCATCATTGTGGGAGATAAAAAAAGCTAAGAAGAGAATGGGAGAAAGGTGAAATATCCAATTTCAATATATTATTATTGATGCACAAGCTTCTAGAAAAGTTGTTGAGTTGAACTAATGAATCATTACTAGTAAGCACTCATTGGCATCACTTGGGCTCAATAATCCAATAAAATGGTTGGCTTATTAAAGGTAATTGTGGCATCCTCAACAACTATCTTCTAGGATTGGCAATGTTAAATGCAGAAAGTGCTTGTACTTAGATTCTAGGATTCTAAGGATTTTAGTTGAATAATATCAGTGGTGGTTTTATATACAATAAACCAAAAGTGATTATTCTAAATCCAGAGACCTCAAAGGATTACAATGAATCAATGCAAACTAAATCAAATAAGCAAAAAAAAGGCTTTAACAAAATTTATTGTTCAATTTTTAGAGGGAAAATATACCTTTTTGTAATCTACAAATAATAGAATTTTAGACATTATAAAGAATTGACAAGTTGCTTATTCAATACTTAAGCTTCATATGAAACTTTCATGTCATTTTATTTTCTTTAATAGTACCAAAACCTTGAGTGGTCTTGTAGGCAAGCCTTCAAGCCCTCGCTTTTAGCATATCTTGTAATTTTCATATTCATATATATATATATATAGTAGAGGCCATGACTCTTTGTTTATTTCTATCTTATTTCTTGTATGTATGTATGTTTATATGTGTATACTAGAGACCTTGTCTATCTGATTCATACCTCATTTATTTGTATACACAATTTGTGCTTAACATGTTGAGAAGATAAAGTGTTCATATTTGATTTATCAATGCATTACACTCATGCATTCATTTGTATTATTGTTATGTAATTAAATCTTATTCTAATATTAGAACATCACCACTTGTTAGAATAGTCTAGCTTAGGATAATTTTCTTTTCCTTTTCCCCTAAATATGGTTAGATTAGGATAGAGTAGAAAGAGTGCTAAAGATCACATATTATAAGGATTTGACCTTGTAAAAAACTCTAGAGGTAGTTTTATTGAGCCACATTATATGCTCTTGGAGCTGCCCTATTGTGTTTCTCCATGCAAGGCATAATAGTTCAATCATCTGATCCCTACAACTATTGACTAGGATAATTGAAGAGAACAATAGTTTAATGGAATGCCTTGTGGAACCTAATTGATTCATTTATGTTGGTTCCACAATAAAAATAACTCTAATAGTCTCAAACTTTGGTGAGGGTCCTTGCCTATCTACTATAAGTGAAGCACCTAAAAATCTCACCTAACAACTTTTCTCAAAGAACAAATATCTAGAAGCAACCATTCAAAAATATACTAGATCAAGGTTTTGTTGAAGATCTCAATCTACCTGCTTATAGAGAAAATGTAATATTCACCTATGACTCCACTCAAAACATGGAATCCAAAAGTTTATGAAAAAAATACATACCACTAGGTCCTATGTTATCACCAATATTCAAGTGTTACTCCCACCACTTAACTCTAATATGAGAAGAATAAGAGGCATAGAATAGAACATGGATGCTCCACCACCCAGATTATTCCCTAATTCGAATGATAAATATCCTTTGAGACCTCCTACTTCTAAAATATGGCACAAAATTCCAACATCTACACTAAAACCTCTCCTATATTACACTAGGGAAGATATGACAACTCTAATCAAGCATCTAAACCATATGGTAAGCTTATGTGTGCTTCATAATGTAATAGAGCAAAATGTGACTTTGAGATTGTTGGTGGCCTCATTTAGAGGTAAGGCTTGAGAATGGTTTGTATCACATCAACCTCAATAAATTATTGATTGGGATCTACTTTTTACCCTATTTGTAGAGAGATTCAAAGAGAACGTGGATGGAGTTTCTATCTTGGACCAATTATCAACTATAAAGAGAGCACTGATTTCAACCTCACATTTCACAAGGTATGGCATAGAGTATGTGAAGAGTTTTTCCTCTCCCAAGTATGGATTTGGTACACTATTTAAAGGTCTTATTTTTTGAAATCTACTTGATGATTAAGGCGAGGGGAATAAATTATCTACTAGATGCCTATGGCTTAGCCATCTAGGCTAAAATGACCTAGTCTATATTGGAATGCTAGCCCCTAAACCCCTAATACCTCTACTTCCTAACATTTAATATTCACACCACCTTCCTTATATTAGCTAGTCAGTAGACCCTCAACCAGTTCCCACCATACATATAATATGTTTTTCCCTTCCTACTATAATTCCTTCTACTATGAATAAATCTGAGTTAGATACAATGAAAAGTATATTAAATAAAGTTTCCAATGAGTATCAAGGTGACTCTAGCCCTTCTATCCAATAGAACAACTAGGTACTTGGGAATACTACAAATACTATAATTGTAATAGATATCCATATAAATTATCAACTTCAAATTGATGTAATGCCCTTGTACAAACCTCATTTCAAAAGCCTTTTGTAAAATCTACCAAAGCTTTAACCCCCATATAAAATAACTATCTGGAAAACTCATAATATGGATGTTTCCATAATTTCTATCCTCTCAATGCTTGCTTTAATACAAACCAAAATAAGCCCCCTATCCATAACTATCTACTTCTCAAATTATGGCCCAAAATACTTTTGCAAGCATAGATGTTGATTTTCTTGAACAAACCTTAGTAACTTGGGATGAAGAAGAAACATATGTTATATCTAGTAAAAATAAAAGGGAAATACCTTAGACACAAACATATCACATGACCAGGGCTAGAAGAAAAGTGACAAAATAAAATGAGGAAATCAATATTTAAAAAAATCATACCCCCAATGGACACGACCCACTATTTAAAAGGTATATTCTTTGAATTCATTTGATATATTAGAGTACCCTAAGAGATATACTATAGTTGTGTCACTCTAAGAAATTATCACTATTTTAGGGCAAATAAAATGTTTAGAAGAGACACTGAAGGAGAAAAATATGTCCAATGGCTAGAAGACACATGGCATCATGCAAATATTTGCTCTTGAAACAACTAAGGTGAATCCAATGCCATTATATTTGATCCTCATCTTTGGTGATAAATTGATTCATAATTGTTTAGTGGATTCCAAAGCAATTACTATGATCATACATAAAGGAATGGTCGATGCATTGGAACTAAAATTTGAAATAATTATCTAATGTGTGATTTATTTGTATGAGATGCCAATTCAAGCCCTTGGGATAATCAAAGACCTTCCGTTAATGCTATGAGCATATCCAAATTTAACTATCCATCAAAATCTAGTAGTAATTGAGCTCTCGACTACTTTTGGCATTTGTTTATCAAGATATTTTACTAGTAAGGTAGGAGGATATCTATCCTTAGAATTAATGTGTATGCTTCTATGTGACAAAAGTGGTACTAATATTAATATTCTAGCATAACCACTTCACATCCATTATATAGATAAGATTCCTCTAATCGGATTAAATGTTGAGTAGTTTGACATTTTATAAGAAATTCAATCTAATAAATTAGTTTTGGGGGGTTGAGAGTGACCCCCTTGTACTCCCTAGGAGCCACAACCTCTTGTAGTTGTAACCTCTATATCTACCATCACTTCAATTGAGTGGGTGCATATGGTGCCCTATGCCTCATGTAGGGATGCCAATCCTGGGAATTTTGAGGAAGCATGGGATGTGACTCCCACTAGATGACCTTCGAGGTTTTTTATCCAAGGTCAATTTTCTACTTCTAGGTCTCTTCATTGTTGCTCATCATTATGCTCCTATGCTAATATATTCCTAATCTAATTTCTTCAAAGGAAAAGGAAAATAGAAAAGTATAACACAATGAAAAGTAAAGTGTAAAAACAAACATCTATCTAGCCTAGCTAATGGGGGTGATGCACCAAATAAATGAAGATTTAATTTCTAACTTAAATAAATGGCATTAATAAACACATGAAAAATGCATGACTAGGAGTGAACACAAATTTTCTCATACAATTAACATGCATAATCAAAATAGGCTTGGGACCTGTCTATATAGCTGACTCAAGGTTCATGTTTAAACTGAATAAGAGAAAAGAAAAAGGAGAAAGCAAATGTTGCAGGTCATATAACTGACACAACAACAAATCCAAAATCCCTTTTTTAGATACAATAAATCCTATTTATAATATTTATAGGCAAGGCTTGAAATTCAAAACTCACCCCAAAATGAGTGTGGGTAGAAGTACCAATATCAAATTAAGTCATAACATTTAGAGGATTGTGCTGCATTAAATTCAGAGAAGTCCAAAGATATGAGAAGTTAGTTAACCATTAATTCCTCCATGGGTGGCATGGTCCTCTTTTTAGAGGGGTTATTTAATGCACCCACCTTCCTTCATGGAGAAACAAGCATGAGTGTTAGCCTTGGTGGATGAGGTCTATTTGAGGCCTCATGTCCCCTCAACTACCAAACTATCCCAACAATTCCTTCCTTTTACATGTCGGTTCCCCCAATTCTTGTATGGGCTTGAGTCCCTTTCAATAATTTGGTTTCTCTAATGATCTCTCCCTTATACTTTTGATTGACTCCTAGTCGGATTATTTTTGCTCTTGAAGCTGCCCTACTCTTCATGGTGGATGACTTTAAAGAATGCTTCTATGTAGGATTTCACTAGGCCTTATTTTATGGGCATACTTCTAGCCCTAAAGTTTTTCATGCTCTTCTTACCTCTTCAGCCTTTGGGTCTTTAGGGGAACTTTGATGAAGGACAATAAGGGATGGTGGTCTTGTTGGATACTTGGATCTTCTGGTACTCCTCATTCTCTCTCTCTAAGGTTATTGGGCTTCCTATGATGGGTATGTTGCTCATACCTTTGAGAAATCACCCTTGGGTATATAGAATGTTATGAACCATTTGCCAGAGGAAGATGACTTGATTTTAGGTCTCTATAATTGGTTAGACAGGTAGATGCCAATCCATCAAGCTATTGAAGGCCTCATAATCAATGGAACCCTTTTAGTCACCACCAAGAAATTTTGGGAGTTTCTCTTGATGATAGGATGAGGCTTAGTCACCACCAAAAAGGATGGAATTCTTTACTAGCTTGTTTTGGGTGAATAACTTTGCCTTTGAGAAAAGGGAGCTTTGAGCATGCTATTAGTCTTTGGAATATAACATCCTTTGTACATGATTTATTTGAATCAACTACTTGGTGCATGGATGGGGCTTTAGGACCTCTCATCTGGTTGGTCCTAGTGGAATTTTTTTCTTGTTTCTTTCTAGGGAAAGAACCTATCCTACTATAGTGAAAACTTCACTGTAGTTTTAGTGACTCACGAGAGACCGTTGTTTGTAGGGAGTGAACCCATCAAATGGTAGCCTTATTCATTGGGCATGGAGTCTCCAAGGTAGGCTTTGGAAGCTTAGGAGCTTAGGAGAGTAATTTTTGGCTTCTACAAATATATCTGGGAGAAAATCCCTCATCTTATGGACTTTTGGCTAATAGGCTATCATGATTCTCTTGTACTGCATTTCTTTCTCCTACATCCTTCTCGCGTGGATGGATCGAGGATGGTGTTATCATTTTGCTACATTATCATTCATTGACTATGGTGAATGTCCTCCTTAGCAACCCCTCCATGTATCGTAGAATTTATTTCATCATGTCATTTCTACCGATCATCAGTCCTCTTGCCCCATACACCTTATTTTTCCACATGTGGCTATTTTCTCAAAGTACTTTATCTTTTGTTATTACACCACCTATTATATTGGCTAATTAATATGGTACTTTGCCCTTATTTATTTAAATACCACTTATTTACATAATGTATGTGGTGGAAACACACATGTTAATCCTTTCCTAGATTGTTGCTTCATTGAAACCTATAATGTTCAGACTATAATAACCCAAACTTCTACTTATCTTGGTAGCTTGGATGATTGGGGACACGTGTCTTGGATTTTGGTGTGCTATGGATATTCTCGAGGGATTATCTTCTATAGGAAACTCAAGCTCTCCTCCTTGCATCATGTTCTTCTTAGGTTCAATGTTTATGGATCCCTCATACAAGTTTGTACCCCACATGTTGTTTACCCATTTATCCATCTAATCGTCTAATATTTGGGTGTGCACTTGGTCTTTGAGAATATCTTACTCTTGTTTAGAAATTAGGTAATCCCATTTACCTTTGATCCTACTATTTAGATTAAACTCCATGTGGTTCAAGTGGAATTATTTAGATAGCACCTTTATATTAGCCTCGTAGCAAGTCCTTAAGAACATTTGGGATAAATCTAGATAGAGGTACTCATAAATCTTTGCGATGAAATATTGAGAGAGCTAGAGGCTAAATGATGTAATGATATCAATCACAACCACCTATTGAATGATACTTACATTGGTACAAGCATACAAAGAAATTTGTAGGTCCTTTATGAGTCCAAGGATGTGTATCAAAGTCCCATTTAACTACACCACTCTTGATTTGACTGGCTCATAGGCCAGTTGCAAGGCATCGACTACCCTAATTTGCATGATAGAGGTGCTTGCTCCAAAATCCATGAGGTAAATATGAATGATTTTTCACCACATATGAGTTTTAGACAGAATGGCTATGGCTTGGGCCTATTAGTACCAAATATTTATAGCATGACTTGCTCCTTCTACTACCCAATGATATATTACTTCTCTAAGACCTACTCTAACTATTTCATTTGCTTGGGAGAGTGAGGACATCCCATATAGGTATTGGCATAGTGGTATTATTAAGATCTTCAACCATATTGAAGGATTCTAGTGGTTGGAATTTTAGTGTAGTGTGGGGCACCCACTATGCTTTGGGCCTCTCTAGGTTGAAGCTAGGATCTTAGACCAGACCTAATTTTAGTTGTACTAGTGTTGGCTATCTAGACACTAGCAGTTTAATCTAATCTAGGTTCATCTTCCATGCTAGATCATTTTCTCATATTGGGGCCTCCATTACCCATTGTTGCTATCCTCTAGCATCTTCCACCATCCTTTTTTTTCTCTAGTGAGAACACCAAATTGAAATTGATTTTTATTATCTAGTTGAGTGCTCATCCATTTAAGGATGGCAAAGACTTCTCCTTTGTTCCATTTGACAAAGGTTTGTTCTAGTGATCCGATATTTTGTACCAAGGGATACTCTGATTATATACTTTATGCAGTTGGATACAATACTTGTATAGGTTCAATGAGCATAGGCATTGTACATGGGGCCTACTCAAAGTATCCATAGTCTAGGTATAGGTAGTAGCATAGCCAACCATAAGGATATCATATATAGTTATTTTAGGCTAGGACCATGTATCTTATTGGTTTTATAGAAGCAAGTTGGATATGCATTAAAATGGGTACTATTTGCGTTCCAATATTTTAGAAAGGGTTAGACTCTTTTCCAAGGGGAGGGTATTTCCAATATCCATTTGTTGTAGGAAGATAACTCTAATTATTTTGATGAAACAGAGGGTAAAAGTAGTTTTGGTAGCCAAACCTTTGGAAATTTTGTTGATACATGAGGGATATTATTTTATTATTCATATCCCTCATAGCATAATGTAACCATTCCATTTCTTGGAATTATGAGGATGATGTAGTGGTGGTGGTGGTAGGAGGAGATACCAATGTGGAAGACTGACCAAACATAGAGGTTGTTTGGAAAGTGGTTGGGTAGATAACTAAAGGGGATGATACAATGGTTGAATATCTAAATGAAGAGATGTAGGTGGTCAGGGGAAAAACATCCCAATTTTTATGAGATATATTTTAGCTTGAGTGGATATACCATAGGGTATTAGTAATGAATTACCCCCCAGGGTTTTTACCATCATGGCTATTTTAGAATAGATTGCTTTGAGGTAGTATATGAAATTCGTACTTGGTATCGATCAAATTTCCTTTGGGACCCTCTACTAATATTTATAGAATATAGCATTTAAGCCATCCATGGATTCAATAAGATATAATTGATGGTGGATAATTATTCTAATAGGGACACACCATCTATCTTCTCTTCAAAGCATGCAATGAGCTAATTCACAAGCTAGTCCTAGTTGATGTTGGAATTTTGGGTAAGAGGGGCATACCAGTCTCTTATTTTTCCTTTGAGGGATGTGGTTGGATTTTTGATGGAAACATCATATTATGCAATGTTGTAGATTTCATACAAGTTTACCATGTGCTGGAGATGCTCTATTAGAGTGGTAGCATCCTCCTTGGTGTATATGATAGGGAATTTAATGTAGAGGTAGGAATTTGGTCCCATGTGGCTAGTGTTGCTGGTAGTGGTAGGGGGTCTCCATTTTCCCAAGTAGGGAGTGCTCTTTGATTTTGGTTTGGTAGGGTAGCCATAATTTGTTGTCATCTCCTTCACTAACTACCAAGCTTAAGAGGAGGGACAAGAAGCTAGGGGTTTTCTCTCTCTATTGACCTAGTGGAGGGTTTTACACTCATTAAATCATGGGCCTATTTTATATTCTTTTCTTATAGATTTTATTTTCTCTCACTTGTAGCAAAGTCGCCAAGTGGTGATAATGCAACTCAAAGGAGGTTTCCACAACTTCATCTATGGATGATGGCTCCTATTTATTATGAGTTGTTCTTTAGCAATAGAGTCACCAGGTGAATCTGTAGAGTGAGTTAATAAGCTAATGACCATGACCTTCACCAAAGCTATGGTATAAATTCTAATCAAGGGATGAATGTTCTAAATTTTGGGTCCCATTAGGTGATGAGGCCAAATAATATCTCATTTTTACAATATTTTTGACATAAAAGCTATCATTTTCAAAACATGACATAGTTAAATATCAAATATTTGATTAAAGTGTATTATTTTGTTGATGTTTGCATGATTATGTGTTAAGAGACATTATACCATTGTTTTAATTGTTTTCTGCATTTCTATCCTGTTTTTGCATGGTTTTTTGGGAAAATTAGTAGTACAATAAGGTTTTTGTGACTTGTGATTGGTGGAACTATTTTGTAATGATTTCCTACCTAAAATAATTTTTTGAGGTGATGTAGTGTCAAATCAATCACTTTACGACTGAAATAGGGTATAATAGTGTAGAAAATGTACGGACAATTGTACACTACATATGGTAGCCACCTACAACATTAAAGGAGGGCATAGATAAAATCAAAAGGATCAAGTGCAACCAGTTAGAATGTGTTCAAGGTAAAAATGGAGGACCTATCATACACCTGGAAGCACTCCCACATGGTCTAACTATCAACAACAAGACATGACAGGTTTTTAGCCTGTCATTCTGAAGCAGCTCTTGAATGACAGACTGAAATAGTTAATTTCAACTAAAAAGCAAAATTTGCATCCATTTCACAAGGAATAAGAGAGTTTAGCATGAGTACATGTGTAAAAACTGATTTTAACCCATTATTGGCTAATTACCACTGGATTGAAGGTATGAATAGGCACACAGATGACCGTTGTAGCAGATTATATCCTAAAATAGACCAAGTCTACTACAATAGAACAACAAATCAAGTGTGGACAACACATTCTTTGATTTTGTAGTTGAAAATATGGATGTAAGAAATAGCATAAATAGGACCACTCATCCAATCGTTGAGTAGAGTAGAGAGTTAAACATTAAGTTAGAAAATAGAATGTACATGGTAGGTGACAAAGTTGTAAAAGTTGTTGATTTGTAACAATAGAATTAATAAAGTGTAGTATTGTTAGAATGTGTTTATTTATGAGTGAGTGATAATTTAGAGCTTAGGTTTGGGATGATAAACACCTTCTACTATACCAGGGAGCAAGGGCCCACTCTCGAGGCTAGTGGAAGAAAGCATTTTGCAGGTTTTTTGATAGTTTTGTGATTTTTGCAGTTTTTGCTAATTATCAATTTTTTGCTTAATTATGTAAACATAACTTTCCTCTATTTTTAGCATATTTTTTCTCTTATGTTTTAGGTGTGATGTGTGTGAGTTTATTTATAGCTATCTAACCCTATTTTTTTGTGCATTTATTTACTTGCATTTTTTGTATTTCAATTTCAGCAATTTTTCTGATAAGTTTTTCCAACAACTTTTTGACAGTTTTTCCAACAACTTTTTTGATAATTTTTAACAGTTTTAATTTCAACATGGTTAAAATTATTTGGGTTCAAATTATATTTTACCTTTCATGTCATTTCAATTAGCAAGCATAAATTATTTTCTTTCTTCCTTCAAAAATTTCAAATTTTGCAAACTTAGATTAAGTGTCAATTATGCAATTAAGTAGTTTTTATGCAAAAGGGAGCAAAGTGATATCATTTATTTTTTACTAAGATTTATATATTTCTTAGAATAATCTAGTGTCTTGATATTTGAATTGCAGTTCATCGTCTCTAATGTATACAACCCTAGGATGCCTTCCCGAATTTGACAAATTGAATTAAAATTAAATGATGACATTAACGACACTCATCATTTTTGGTGTCGTTGCTAGGGACATAGGCATTGTTAGAGAACAAACGTGTCAATTATTTTCTTGTGAAATTGATGAATTTGCATGAAAATAATTGTATTGTTTGAGATTGCATTTTGGACATTAGGACACTAGAATAGGAGTTTTGTTTTAATAGCAAGTATGAATAGATTTAGAGGACACAAAACAAACTTTTCACAAACCACGGGAAGAAGGCATTCACGATAAGAGGTTGAACCTATGCCAAAGTTATTTGAATTTAGGATTGCCAAAAATGTTAGAATTTTCAAGAATCACAATCATCTACTTCAATAAGTGTAGGATTCCTTGAGAAATCATTACAAGGAGGGAAAATTAGTAGTTCAACACCACCTTCCCTTGACAAATCCATATAATCAGGATAATTTAATATGATTTATAATTGCTATTGGGAACCCATAATGGTAGGCTCACAAGAGAATCTAGGGAGAGCCAATAATGTGCTCCATCCTAGTACAACTAGTACAACTACCAAAACTTTTTAAAATCTCATTCGATTAGATCCTAATCAAAACACTCCTATGAAAGTCATTTCACCTTCTATGTTACCAAATTTCAATGGATTTATATCTAAATACCCTAATATATTTCTACTTGAGTTTAATATTGTATTCCAAGCTTATGATTACATTAATGACAATCAAAAACTTAAATTATTTCATTCCACTCTTAAATAATCATCCCTACGATGGTTCATAACCTTAGCACCTGATTCAATTTAAACCTGGGATGAAATAAAAATATATTTTTGGATAGATACTAATAATATTATCAAGTTGGAGGATGGATAAGATGATGGTGGGTGGGAAGTCCTCTATGGGAGAGCACAGGAGCGACAACGATTCGAACCATGGGCACAGCGGAGCAGTCGGAGGGCAACCGGGGTCCGAAGGTACGGAGGCGTCCTTGCCAAGTGAAGGAGATCGAATTGACAACAATGTCAGTCGGGGTAAGGACCCACCAGACAAGTGGGGAGGTGGGCCATAGAAGTCGTATGCTCAAGCAGCGACTTCAGAAACCCTAAGTAGTTTTTTTACCAAGGAGCTATTTTTGGCTGGGGATGAATTGGACATCCTAGCAGAAGTCCTCTCAAGCTTCATGGAGTATGAGAAGTATACCCTCATAGGTAAGTTCATTGGTGGTCGTCCCGACATGGATACCATTCGCAAGTGGGCGGCAAGCAAATGGAGGACCTCTGGACATATGGAGTTGGCAGCCCTATCTCGAGGTTTTTTTGCTATTAGACTGAACAACAAGGAGGACTACTGTAAAATCCTAGCTGGAGGCCCATGGTTTTTGGGTTGTAGAAGCCTTTTTCTTAGGAAGTGGGGCATGGACTTCAATCCTGACACCCAGAACATCAACATTGCCCCAATATGGGTTAGGCTCTCAAGTCTTCCCCTCTTCGGATGGCATGAAAATGTAATAAGAGTCATTGCTCGCTCCATAGGGGAGTTTGTCACCATTGACCCTCCCACCCGAGCTCAAACCAAGTTCATCCAAGCTCGTTTTTGCGTGTTGACGGATCTGGAGGTGGAGCTCCCATCCTTCATAACTCTCCAGTCTGGAGGCACAGTTATTCACAAACAAGCTATTGTCTATGATAATAGACCAGCTTTCTACCCCCAGTGTCATTCTTAAGGGCACCTCCAGTCCAATTGTCCTCTTAAAAACCTGGTAGCGTAAGCGGGAAACTTGTAACCCCCTGGAACATGGTGAAGGCCAAGCGAAGCAGTAAAATCTTCCAAATGCGAAGGGCCATGATTCTCCAGGCCCCTCCAGAGACTGCGATGAATTCTCCTAGCCTAAAGAGAATTTCACCCACCAAAAGGACCCAGAGCAGTTTGGAGCAAACACTCAGCAAGGAGCAGACTCCCACCTAGAAAGCCATTTGTAGGAGGAGAAGGATCGGACTCCCTCCCAAAATACCACTCAGTCTAATTCACCCAAGCTCCAGGACCAGGGCCATCCCGATTTCAACCATTCACAAACCTTGCTAGAATATTACCTCCTAGGTAGGAGGGGTGAACAGTCCAGTCATATTAGCCCTCGAAATACGAGGAGCCAAAAGCAAAGCATGGATTTTGGTAGTGAGAGGAAGTAGGTTCGTCCTCCTAACAAATACAAGTGAGACAAAGAGACAGCGACAGACGTCGCGAATGGAACCCAATGTCTGCTGGTTCTGGATGACTCTGATACTTAGACGGACGAAGCGCATGTACCAAAACCTCCCCCGCAATAAGGAAGAGGAGGAAAGAATAACCTCAAACTGTCTAGATGAAATTTCTCTCATGGAATGTGAGAGGATTGAACGGATCAGCCAAATGAAGGTTAGTGGCAGATCTCCGAAAGAGGACTAACCCATCCATCCTAATTTTGCAAGAGACCAAGACCGATGCTATCTCCTCTGATAAAGTTGCTAAGGCCATTTGGGCCAAGGCAAAATATATGTCCAGTCCTGCAGTGGGAACAGTGGGAGGTCTTTTGGTTCTGTGGGATACAGTGAGTGTTGAGGGTAGCTTGCTATCAACCTCCAATAGGATTATCAATGTGTTGTTCTATTCCAAAACCACCAATTTTTCTTGGATCCTGTCCAATGTTTATGCTTTGAATTCTGCCATGGAGAGAGCAGAAATGTGGAAAGTTATTTCCCAAATGAGGGAGAATTTTAGTAATTTTCCTTGGGTATTAGGGGGATACTTAAACTATCCCCTTCATCCATCTAAAAAAAAAATGAGGGTTCGACCATCCCAGCCGCAGCTTGGAGGACTTCAGAGATTTTGTCTCTACTAATAGCCTGCTTGACATCGAACTCAAAGGGGCATCCTTCACATGGAGTAACAGAAGGATTGGGAGCATCCTGATTCAAGTCAAGCTCGACAAATTTTTCATTTCCCAAGAAGCTATTCCCATCCTTGGTGGTGCTACTCTCTTGACCCTACCAAGGATTGGGTCTGACCATAACCCTATTTTTTTTTAGATGAACGACGGGCCTATTTTTAAGACCCCCTTCATATTTGAATCCATGTGGACTTCTCATAAATACTTCAAAGTATTGGTTTCAACATGGTGGCAATAGGATGTGGGAGGAACTGCTTCTAAGAGAGTGGCTATAAAACTCAAAATGGTGAAAAAGAAGTTGAAAATATGGAATAAAGAGGTTTTTGGCAACATTTTCGAGTCCAAAAGGTCCATCTCGAAGAACCTGAAAGTTTTGGAGGAGAGAATGGAGATCGAAGGTTACACCAAGGGCCTCAGGGAGGAAGAACAGAGCCTTTTGGTGGATTACCATTCTATTCTTGCAAGGGAGGAAATCTTCTGGGGCCAGAAATCCAGAGACCTTTGGTTGAAGAATGGAGACTCCAACACAAGGTTTTTCCATGCGTCTACCATGAGGCACAGAGGGGACAACAAGATCATAGAAGTGTCTTGCAAGGATGGGAACATAACTAGGGAGATAGAGGAAATCAGGAGCAAAGCGATTGACTTTTTCCAGGACTTGCTTGGCACTCCTCCCGACAGTAACATTCAGGTCCAAAAATCTCTGCTTGCCAACTTTCTGACTAAAGTCCCCCATGAGGTAAGCATCAAGATTCTAGAACCTTTTTCCTCATCCGAGATTAAAGAAGATTTGTTCTCCATGCAACCAGACAAGGCCCCTGGCCCTGATGGTTTTGCCCCCCATTTTTTTCAATTCATGTGGGATGTTATGGGTTCGGACGTGTGTGAAGCTATTCAAGATATTCAAGCTTCTAGATCCATTCACCCGAAACTCAATTCCACCTTTATTACTCTCATTCCTAAGTCTCCCGCCTATAAAATCTTCTCTGACTACTGGCCCATCAGCCTGTGCAATGTTTTTTACAAGATCCTCACCAAGTCTATAGCCAATATACTAAAACCCATTCTCCCTCTCCTGGTCGAACCTTGTTAGGGAAGCACTGTGCAGAAACATTCTTGACGGTGTCATCACTATCCATGAAACTCTTCACTCTTCTTACTGCTCCAAGAATATTGCTCTTTTCCTTAATCTAGACATGAAAAAAGCCTTTGATAGAGTTGATAGAAGGTTCTTGTTGACAGATTTGATAGAAGGTTCTTGTGTGCAGTCCTCCTCAAGTTCAGCTTTCATCCTCACTGGATTGACCTTGTCTACAGCTATATATCCACTCCCTTTTTTCCGTCCTGATCAATGGGTCCCCAGTTGGGTATTTCCAAAGTGCCAGAGGCCTCAGACAAGGTGACCCTTTGTCACCCATCCTCTTCATCCTTCTGGCGAAGGTTTTGAGCTGGTCTATGAAAGAGGCTCTTCGTCAGAACAAGATTTTTGACATTCTGCGCACTTCCAGAGTTGAACCTGTCACTCATCATCAATTTGTGGATGACACCCTCATATCCACTGGGGCATCTGTTGCCCAAGCCAAATCCCTCAAGCGGATCCTTTCTTGTTACAAGCAAGATGTCGGGAAAAAGGTCAATTACATCAAGAGCAAAATCTACTTTATTAACACTCCCCTGTGTAGGCAACTCCGGATTGCAAAAATTTTAGAATGCACCATTGACTCCCTGCCTACGTCTTATCCGGGGTTGCCCCTGCCTTGCAATGGTCGTGCCTGGAGGTATGTGGAACATGATCATGGAACACCTTCACAAGAAACTAGACACTTAGAGAGGCAAACTCCTATCACAAGCCGGGAAAGCCACCCTTACCAAAGCTTGTCTTCATGGGATCCCAACCTACTTTATGTCTATGTTCATGCTTCCAGTTTCTGTTCACTCCAAAATTGATAAAATTTAGAGGACATTTCTATGGTCTAGCGATGAAGAGAAATCCAAAATCCCTCTTGTTGCCTGGGACAAAGTTTGCTCGTGGAAATACCAAGGTGGCTTGGGGATGAGGAGATCGAGACTTATGAACTCAGCTCTGATTGCGAAGCATGCTTGGAGGATCCTAACTAGTGACCCGACGGAGTGGGTTAAGTTGGTCAAAAGGAAGTATCTTGGCTCCATTTCTTTTTTTGACACTGAGACTCCCCCCGAAGTGTTGGCTTTTTGGAAATCTGTGCTCCAAACCTGTCATTTGATCAGCTTGGGAGCCCACTAGATTTTGGGTGATGGCAACCTCATCCTCTTTTGGAAGGACAGGTGGGCGTCTAAAGAAGACCTTGGCTTGAGGGCGGACCTTGCTGGGCTGAGAGGCCAAACCAACCCAAATTCCCAACTCAAGGTGGTGGATTTCATAGACCGGAGCACCCGTTCCCCTCGGTGGAAAATTCCAGTCGTGGAAGGGTTTAATAATGAGGTTACCTTTCTGGCAAACATCCTCCAATCAATTTTAATTCCATCACGTTGGGAGTGACCGACGGAATCATCCTGAGTGGTACGAAGGATGGTCTTTTCTCCGCTCGGATCCGCCATGAATTTCTTTACGTCAGCACCACTGGATTATTTCCCGGTGGGAGCTTGTCTAGAGGAAAGGGGTCATCCCTAAAGTGAAACTTCTTTGCATGGATTGCTTTTCTGAAACAAAGCCTTAACTATTGAGAAACCTTCACAAGAGGGTTTTGCCTTCCCCAATAGGTGTTATATGTTTAGCGTAAGTGCGAGACGAGGGATCATCTATTCCCCTTGCTTCGCCCTTTTTCCCCCTCCTTTCCTCAAAATTGTTTTCTATCCTCCTTCCAAACCCTCCCGTGCTCTCCCCGCTCCACCCGACATATGCTTTCCATCAATGGCCCAATCCTTTAAGAATCCTAAACTCTTGCTTCCTCCTTGAGGCCTCCTTCCACCACTCCATTTGGAAAATTTGTTGAGAGAATGCCAAAGTCTTTGGCAGCCCCGCAAGCGCTTTCCTTGTTCGACTTCAAAGGGCCTTATCCTATGCCATCGATAACTCTGCAAGTTGTTCCAGTCCCTCATCCCTCCTTCCGCGATAAGAGCGATTTTAAAAGGATGGATCTTCCCGCCGTCTCTCAAGCCGTTACAGTCCCCTATCGAGAAGTGTTATATGACCGGCCTCCCTGTGGGGTGGATTAAATTGAATTTTTAATGGAGCGACAAAGAGGGTAATCTGGTGCTTCTCCGTTTTTAGGGGTTGTTGTTAGAGATCAATGATGGGAATCTTGTGGTGGCCTATGAAGATTGGTCAACTTCTGGATGAATCACTATGCCGAAGCCCGAGGCACTCTGAAAGGAATCCAGATCCTCTTCGAGGATCCTCGACCTCTAATTATTGGAGATTTTCTCAACATTGTGAATTACCTCATAGGCACCAAAGACCCGTATTGGAGGGTCTTCAACATCGTTCTTTAGGCAAGAACGCTTATTTCCCAACGTGGCAGGTGGAAAGCAGGTCATATCCTTAGAGAAGGCAATATGGTGACCACATGGCCAACAAAGGGCTCGTGACCATGTGTTCGATCGTGTGGCGATCTCGCCTCCCATTCGAGGTGGAAATATTGGCCAGAGCAGATATCCCTTCATGAGGTGTTCCTCGCACAATTTTTGGAAGGTCCTTCCCAATGAGTATCAGGTTAGGGTGGCAGCTCTATCTAGTCCCCTGTGTGATAGTGGGCACACGAGTCACGCGAAGTGCAGTACTTTTTCCAAATCTAGTTGTTTTCAAGTTTCCAAGGTGCACCAGACTTGGTGCCCTGATGGCTATCATCACACTCTTCTCTACCAAGGCGATCTTGCTATTTTTTCCCATTCCTAGCATTTGTTCGATGTTGGAATTTCAAAGTACCCCCTTCTAATGGTGCTCACGTGTGGCTGGGACATTTTCGGAATGCAGGAATGTTTGGGCTTAGATCATGCCAAATCCTTGCCTCAAATTTGGCACACTTTTTCCAGTCCTTCCTTTGTTCGGAGCCTCTACCGGATGTTATCCCGTGCATGGAATGAGGACAGGTTTTATGGCAAAAGGAATGGAGAGACCACGTGGCACCTTCAGATAGAGGATGGGGCTTCGTTGATACTTGGACCCAGGGTGATGTGGTCGTAAAAGGAATTAATATTCGTGTTTCTACTGATTTCATGGTGGCAGTCTCTGGTATGTCGTCCCATGGGCGACATCTTCGAGGAGATAACCACAATCGGGCCGAGCTGGAGCGGGTTCCTTGATAAAGGGAAAAACCTTGGATGGGACAAGTCGTGCCTCCTCCCGTTCAGCCCTCCCTAAACCATATAGGTTCGCCATGATTTCCATCATGCAATATATTACATGTACATCCCAGGAAGCCTCTCCGCAGCTTCCACATTAGCTTTTATAGCCACCTCTGCGATGCCAAGCAAGTGATCTTTCCCCATTACCTTAAGCATTCCCTTGGTCTTGCCATTGAAAAGAGTATGAAATCGTCATCCCATCCCACCCATCAAAGCCTCATGGTAGTCATTTACAGGCATGCCCTGGCCATTGACCGTCCTCCTCAGGTTGTTAACCCCTTGAATTCCCAAGCCCCCGGTAATGTGTCCTCTCTTGCGTAGGTCCAAGCCTCTAGCCCCTTCAAAAATAGCCCTCCCAGCACTGACAGACCTTCCCCTTATAGTAGCACCTTTCATTCTCGGCCAAAATGCAGTATTGGTGGCAAATCCTCCACCCCTGGCAAATCCTCCCGCCGAAGAAATTCGAAAAGAGGAGAAGGACGTCCTTCCGTAGCGCATTTCGTTGGGACACTGAGAGTGATAAGGGATATTCCTCTCCGGTAAATCCGTTCGACAAGCTTCAACCATACTCACCCGTAATTCCATAGATTAAAATTTTGAAGTGTGCCTAGAACCATAAAATCGAAGGATCAAGATTAGCAGTTTCGAATTTTGGTTGTTGTTTCTTTGCTCTCCTTGTTCCGGGGTTCTTTAATATTACTTGTTGTTTTCTTGGCTATTTTCCATTTCATTATATGGTTAATCAGGCGTAAATGCCCTTTTAGTAGCCTCAGGGAAATTAGTCTAGGGTCTGGTTTTCTTGTAATTAGGCTTATATTTCCATCCAGGAGGCATGATACATCATCAGAAGTAAGGCTAATTTTGTACTATAAGGTTTTGGGATCCTCTATAAAAAACCCACCTTTTAAGTCTTATTTAAAAATAATTTTACCAAAAAAA
>JAQPPZ010011205.1:0-47271 GCA_028583015.1 Wollemia nobilis | reverse complement strand
TAGACAATGGAAAAAAAGTGTTATAGAGCACTTATTTTCAACACTGCAAGGATTATGCAATTGTTTTACATGAATTCAGATGGCTTTCAGGATTTCGCTGAGGTGATGAAAGAACACGTCAGAAATATTCTCTTCGAACCCATGTAACTATTGGGAATTTTAACAAATTTGCCTCTTATATTCTTTAATATAATGTCCTTAACCTTTAAGGGAATTCCTTGTCTTCCCTTATATGTTAGGAAAACGCTTAAATGTAGCTCGTATTATGTTCTGGACCTCTTCAATGGAACTCATGTTGATATATGATATTGTGATACATATGGACAAAGTGTTAAGTTAGTGATAGGCAGAATCATATATAATTGCTTTGAAATTATGCATAGTCAAGAATATTGTTATAGATTGTTAACGAATATGTTTTTAAATATTATAAAAAATAATATTTTGTAAGGAGGTTATTTTTTCGAAGAGGTCAATAATAGTAATATTATTTGTCTTGAATTTTTACGTTTGTTGTTATTTCATTTTTTATTTAAATGCTTTTGTTATTGGACATGCAATATTAGTATTGTTTTTGTTAATAATTCTTGTAATTGTAGTTAGAATTATTTTTGGTACTCAATTTTTTTTATCTCAATACAACTCAAAACTAAGAATTTTGAGGTGAAATATTCACATGAGAAGAAGAGGTTCATTGCAATTAGTATCAGAGTGCTTTCTAGGGTGTGGTAAGCTTTTGTTGTGAACATATTTTTCTTTAAGCCTAGGTCTATAGGTTAGAAATGGTGTTTTGATCATTTTAAAATATCACAAAGGAGCGATCATTTTTTGCTAAGCTAGATTACCTATGAAGTGTCTCATGAAATGAGTAGTGATCATACTCTAATACCTAGACCTTAGATAACACCGGTATACAGATTTGAGCTCCCACATACCTTACATATATCAATAGGCCCTTTTTAGGAACCTTGAGCCAAACCTTTAGATATAGGAAGTCATTCAATCATGTATCTATCCATATTGCACTAAGAAAAATACTTAGAAAGACTACCCTCCTATATTTATCAGAGAGGTAGATAGTGCACCTAAGAATATAGGCCATATCTTCCTTAGATAGTGGCTTAAAATATTGGTCTAAGCACTATTGATTGCTACTACAATATATTAGAGGACTATGGGAAGTACATACACCTCAACTTGGACAACCTTCATTTCTTGATTTTTTTTTTTTATGCTAGCCCTATCACTAGCAAGATAGAATCATATAATATAATGGACTATAAAGCTCAATTATAGAGTATAGAGAGATTAAAAACATTTAGACTGCTAAAAAAGTCATTTCGGGTTATAATCCATTGTGATCGTCTCATTAAGCTCATCTTATTGGTATATATCATCCATTCACTTTTTTTTTGTGGACCCCAAAATCATAATTTTCTGGTATATCCCATTTCAAAGATATTTTTAGGCTACCCATTTTGGTATATAACATCCATAATTTTTTTTTGGAACCCTTAATAAAGATAGTAATTGCTATAACAACAATTCTATTTTTAGTAAATGCCACTAGAGACTCAAACTCAAGAAATGGAGGCTGAAGTGTATAAGATTGAGGGACAAATTACTAAATTGGATACTATAACTGACCTCAAGGAGAAAATATCTTCTCTCATCACCATGCTAGCAAATATCTATGATATGTGAGACAATGAGTTAGGACATTGAAATGCTTTCACTTAAAAATCCAAATTTTGATGGGTATGCTAAAAATAGCCAAGAAGCTTAGAGAGGGAAATCTATTGACAATATAACTTTCTCTAGGGTCTTTACTAAGGAAAACTATCAATAGGTAGGGACTAGTAGATGCATGACTTCTAGACTTCCTAAAATTATTTTATCAAGGTTTAATGAGACCAGCCCACAAAGTTGGTTAAGTAAAGTCGACCAATGGTATGAATTGCATGAAATACACTTAAATTAATATAATGTTGTGGCTATTTTTATTTTGACCTTGAAGCACTCCATTTGTATCAATGGTTGGAGAAACAAGTCCCAAATATTAGGTGAACACAATTCAAGAGCAAACTCCTTGGTCATTTGATCCTATCAAAGTTTGAAGATGTTATTGGAGCCATCACCAAGCTTTAACAAACAAGTACTATGCTTGAATATATCATGAATTTTGAGAAGTTATCCAATAGAACTAAAGGCCTTCCAAATGTCTTCAAGAGTTGTTTCATTAATAGCCTTAGAGATGAAATCAAAACTAAGGTCCAAATGCTCAAGTTGACCACATATATGACTACCACAGGGTTAGCTAGACTTGTAGAAAGTAAATGGAATACCCAATAGAGAGCCTTCAAACCCCCAGTATTCTAGAATAAAAATTCTACACCCATGCATAATAATGCTCCAAAGACTCCATAGTTAAAAGGCTAATACTGATGGATATGGTCAATCATGTAGCCAAGGGACTTTATTATTATTACGATGAAAAATGGGCTATAGGATACAAATGCAAAATAAAAAGTATTTGCTTATTGGATATGAATAATACTTTGTCTTCTCCTACAAACATAGTGGATGGAGTTTTAGACTTAGTAGAAGAATAATTAGAATTAGTGGAAGAAGAAATTCCACTCTTCACAGCAGTCGAAGAAACTCCTATACTTTCTTTTAATGCTATGGTAGGAATATCGACACTGTAATGCATGATAGTCCAAGGTTTTCTCAAAGGGCACCAAATTTTAATACTATTGGACTCTAGTAGGACATACAACTTTATTGACCCCAACATAGCCAAAAAAACAGATTGTTTCATCTATGGCCATGATCAACTCAATGCCAAAATTGCTAATGGGAGATATCATGATATGTAATGGGCAATGTCGAAATGCTCACTTATCCATTGGTGGCTACCAATTTCAAACTGATCTATGCAATTTCATTGAGAGGAGTGGATATTGTGTTGGGCTACTCCTAGCTAAGAACTTTGGGACTAGTGTTGTGGCATTTTTTAAACATTTAGATGCAATTCATGATCAACAATAAAAATCACACCACTCAAGGTATAAAGAAAGGAAAACCTAAGGTCATCACATCCCATCAAATGCAACAATTGAAGAAAAAGGGTCATAAGACAGTGGTTGGTATATTTTTCCAAATATAGTTGTGTGCTATATATGATGAAAATGTGCCTATATATATATATATATATATATATATATATATATATATATATATATATATATATATATATATATATATATATATATATAATGGGAGCCTATGTATTTTTTTTGGTATAGCCATTTGTGGCCTCCTATAGACCCATATTTATGTGTTGTATTTGTCTATGACCTTTTGCCTAAATTTTGGGTTTAATTAAGTGTATGTGTGTGAGGGGCCTTTGTCTATTTTTGGACCATTTCACTTTTTTTTCTCTCCAATGGAACCCACCTTATTTTGCATGCATATAACTGGTAACTCTCATTTGTGTTTCACTATGTTGAGGAAAGGAAGTGTACACCATTGGCACATAGTGTTTAGGTCTATTTTTTCAAGAAAACTTTAGCAGATCTCTTGGCGTATCACCCCCATTTTCATTTTTTGAGTTGTTTTTACTTTTACTTTCTTTCATTCCTTTTCCCTTTTTTGAGCACAAACGCATCTTAAGGATCACATCCTAACAAGGAACCGACCTTGTAAAAACTCTCAAAGGCCCCTGATTGAGCTAGATCTTGTGCTCTCAACTGCAACCCTATTGTGTTGCTCCTCATGAGGTGTGGTTGTCTTAGACAGGACAATCAAAGATGACAATAGGGTCAATTAGAGTTAATAACACTATCATATCATTCTACAAGGATGATATTCCTCAATCCTTTTTGGATGAAGATTTTCCATTGTAAATAAATTTTATTCAATAATGTATTTGATCTAAATGTATATAGCTTGAAGTTCATTAGTCATTTTGGGCTATTAAAAAAATATTTAGAGAAATTTGACCTTATTGTGAAAGATTTTGACAATGGGAATGTTAGGCTAGTAGAACTATAGTCTTATCCATCAAATGCAGACCTTGAACCCTCAACACTTTCTTCTATATCATGCCATGTGACTTATTCTTATACACATCCTCCATGGGGATTGAACCCGGATCACATCACCGATAATGCAAGTGATGTCCTTACCGAGTAGACCACACTCATGGGGATGTATAAAATAATTTATCCAAACATGAATTGGAATGAGAGGGGCTAGACACTCAAATTCAAAGTATGTCATGACCCAATGGGGAGACCATTTGTAATATTGACTAAGCGAATGAAACCAATGTTTTAAAGCTCGTAACTCCGATAAAACTCGACAACTTAAAGTTGGAGAGTACTCTTCAACTTGCCAAAAACTTGGCAACAACTATAAAAATAAATAATTAAATAAATTTTTAATTTAAGATCATAATAATATTTTTAAATTAATAATATTTTGCAGATGGAATATGAATACAAGTATTTTTAAATTAATAACATGTATTAGAAGGTTTGAATCTAGTTCCAACTCCTAAGTTCAACATTGTGTATTGACTGTAGTGTATCTCTATAAATCTAATAGAATATTTAATTATGATACCTCATCAAAGTTATCATTAATGGTAACTTTATTAAATTTTACATAGTAAAAAATTATTAGGTTAGACGAAGTTAATGGGACGAAACTAATGGAACCTAAACAACTAACTAACAAACACTCTGCTATCATCCAACCTATTCATATACAAATACACTATGGTTTAAACATTGAACGTCCAAAAAAAATTAAAACCTAAAATATATTTAATATTGAAAAAAAAAACATAACAATGAATCAATGTATAAGGCAATTTATGCATAAACGAGAGTACAAATTAGAATGAGAGGGGCCAGGCGATGTCGAGAGTACAAATTAGAATGAGAGGGGCCAGGCGATGTCGTGACCCAATATGGAGACCATTTGTAATATTTGACTAAGTGAATGGAACCACTGTTTAAAACTCGTAACTCCGATAAAATTTGACAAGTTAAATTTGGAGAGTACTCTTCAACTTGAGAAAAACTTGGCAACGACCAGCAAATAAATAAATAAATAAACATATAAATTTTTAATTTGAAATTATAATAATATTTTAAAATTATTACTATTTTGCAGATGAGATATAAGTATAAACATTTTAAACTAATAATATGTAGAAGGTTTCAATCTAGTTCTGACTCCTAAGTTCAACTTAAGTGCATTGACTCTTGTGCATATTTAATAAATCTAATAAAATATTTAATCATAACACCTCATCAAAATTATCATTAACCAAAATTTTACTAAAAATTACATAGTAAAAAATTGTGGTTATACAATTAAAATGAAGTTCAAAAAATAGACTCCTCACCACCTATAACTTGATAACTTGTGGTATGATCCTGCCCAATAGATGTTACTTATGTAAATCTGCGTGGGAGTCAGTTAATCATCCATTTTTAGAGTGCCCCTTTTATGGCCTTGTCCTCGTCCATGATCATGTCAAATGTTTCCATCTCTTGGAAACATTTGAGGAGAGTTGCTCATATCAATATAGCTTTGTTAGCAAAACAAGCGTGGCGGTTATTGACTAAGGTCGATAATGAATGGAATGCCATTGTTAGGAGGAAATACCTCCAAGGTGTGAACTTCCTTAATGAAAACTTAGCAAGTAGGGGATCTACTTTTTGGAAGGCAATCCTCACGAGCGGGGATCTTGTCAAGAAAGGTCTTAGATGGATTCTCGGAAATGGGCAAACAATAGACTTTTGGAAGGATCAGTGGGTAAGAGCTGAGGAGTTATCCCAGAATCCTCGTTTGGCTAGGATTCAAGAGCATATGGAGCAACATATAGGGAAGAAGGTTGTAAATTACATGTGGCAGGATATAAATATCAACAGGTAGAAACACATAAGAGTACAGGGTTTTGAAGCAGAGTCTAAAGAGCTTTATAACATTTTAACTCAACAAATTATTCCTCCTCTGGAGAGGATGAAGGTCACATTGTTTGGGATGAGACTGAAAGTGGTGACTTCACAGTTAAGTCTGCCTATAATTTGCTTCTCAATGTGGAAGGTCAATAATTTCAACCGAGTTTGGTTTGGATCAAAGGTTTAATTCCTAAAATATCCTTTTTTTCATGGCTGGTGATTCAAGGAAAAATCCTCACTATGGACAATATGTTATCCAAAGGTATGGTTATTGCGAACCGTCGCTACATGTGCAGGGTAGGATGGGAGACAATCCAACACTTGTTTTTGGAGTGTCCGATAGCGGAGTCCATCCTGGATGAAATTTTCTAAGCCTTTAGGATCTCGTGGGTTAAGCCTACTCTTATATCCGAAGTGTTCCATCAATGGCATCAACCCTTTGTTAGCCTAAAACTTAAGTACCTATGGAAAATCTGTTGGCATAATTTTCTTTGGAATATTTGGCTAGAAAGGAGCCATAGAGCCTTCAAGGATACCATTCACAACCCAAAAACCATCCTCAACGAGATTATTGTCTTTGCGAAAGAAAACCTTAGCACCTTAGTGGATGAGAACCACTCAATTCTTCCCCAAGAAAAATGATTAGCTCGGGCCTTAGTTATTGAGGACAAACCTTCCATTCCTTTTCCCAATCCCAAAAATGGGATTTCTTGGGAGCCACCCCCCAAGGTTGGTTTAAACTAAATTTTTATGGTGCAGCCAAGGAGAACCCAGGAAGAGCTGGAGCTGGAGGAATAATAAGGGATCATCAAGGAAATCTGGTCAAGGCCTTCACTGAACCATTGAGAATCAAAACTAATAACGAAGCAGAAGCTAGAGCCCTTTGGAGAGGGTTGCAAGTAGCCCAAGCAACTCAAGGTAACTTGATGATTGAAGGTGATTCTATGAACATCATCAACCTGTTAACCAATGGAAAAAAACCTCCATGGAGAATCGAGGGAGTCATCTATGAAGTGAGGATCCTTTTTGCGGCAAGACAGAACATGAGGGCTCGTCACGTGTACCGTGAGGCCAACAAGTCAGGTGACAAATTAGCCAACATAGGTGTTGATGTTGGTAGTTTGGTGACATGGACACAAGGTGTGCCACGTGAAGTGGAAAACATTATTAGTCATGAAAAGAAACCTACCCGTTAAGGAGAAAGATGAATGGGTGTTCTTTCCCCATGGAGGTGGTAATAACTATGGGGTTTCCCTCTAAATCATACCAAATTGGAAATGAAGGTAACAGGGTGTAAGCCTTGGAAGATTCTAACATAGAATAGGAAATGGGCAAGCAACAGGTTTCACAAGTGCAAAGTTCCAAACTTCAATTCCTGTCAATGTAAGTAATGTTTACAGTTATGTTTATGTATGGGTGTGCTTTGTTAGTAAGGTGTTGTAGGGGATTCAACACAATTTCTGGTAAGAAAGTTTCAAGGATGACTAGGATCTACAATCTCAGCAGAACGCTGGATATTGTAATAGGTTTTGGATTAACTTGCAAAACCCGATAATTAATGAAGACTTTTATTTACAAAAAAAATATAAAAAAGAAGTCTTTATAACTATTTATACTAAAATTATGACAAATGCATAAAATCACAATATAAATAATTGTAATTAATCATAAAATATGCTCTATTTAAATAAGTTGATAAGACAATTTTATAATAAATATTATTGTATAATATTATTTTCATATATTTATATAGTTTTATGAAACAAAATAAAAATTATAAAATCACATTCTATTTTATTTTTATAGAGGTGGATCCAATATAATTTACGAAAAACTTATTTAATATTTTTTTTAAAATCTTATAAACATAATAATTGTAATTTATAGTTTGTCATGGATAAAACAAATAATCTCACGTATTCAATGCACTTTTCAATTCAACGTGAGAAAGCTTCTTATTAAGTTGTGTGCTGCAACATAAAATAAAATAAATAGATTATAGTTTCTTATGTTTAGATAATGATTTCTAAAATAAATAAATAAAAAATCATTTTAATCTTGTTCATTGCATAAGAAAAGTAAAATTTTTAAATTTTAAGCAGTTCTTATACTCACCTACCTTTTTCATTAAATTTAAAAAAAATAAATATATATATAATTAAAAAATCTTATAAAAATCAAAATTAACTTGCATTTACGTTACTTTTACCACTTTTACCATTATTTTGATATCATTTGAATCCAATATCTCTACTACTTGTATTCAATACCTTTCCTATACGTATAAAAAAAAAAAAAAAAATTATATATCATAAAAAAATCATATAAAAATCAAAATTAACTTACATTTACATTACTTTTAATTTTTTTTTAATTTCCTTTTAATCCACCACTTGTATCCAATACCTCTAGCATGGGTATGAAGTCAGAAATATCTAAATTGAAAACAAACAAACAAGAATATCAATTGGAATCAGATGGGTCAATACGTTGTGACGTGTGCGGAGCTGAAATTCAAAGATTGCTGTCATCCAATGGGGAGACCAGTTGCAAAATTTGACTACACAGGTCAGGCGAACAGCAAGTCATCCAATGGGGAGACCAGTTGCAAAATTTGACTACACAGGTCAGGCGAACAGCAAGTGCAGAGCAAAAGTCTTACCAAATCAAAGGCCTTAACTCTCAATGGGAATGTGATGCATCTCTTTGTTAAAATTAGTCTGAACTGATTTATTCATGATAATTCATTATAATATATAGCTTGGAAATGTAAATGATTGTATAAAGGGAATGTGATGCATCTACATAGCAACTCTGGACGCCACATTGTACAGGAAGACTTTTCGTTTAATTTTTGAACGTAGAAGCTGCAGTCGTCATATGTTTTTATATATATTTATATCTTGATCGAGCAAGACAATCGGAAGAATCTTTGTTCAATTTTTGAACAACGTACGCTGCTGGCCTCTATAGATATGCGTAGACAGAGTCACAGCAGATGAAAGCCAGGCTCGTGAATTGTCTTTATTTCATATCTATTCTGTGAAAATGGCCCAAGCTTTCTGTTCGCCCTCACCTTTAGTTTGCAATTCCAAGTCTTCGGGATGGTTTTCAGGTAAGGTAAAGAAAGTCGATGGTCTTCAGCTACACACAAGGCATCCCCATGCACACAGATTAGGTATTTTTGCCTTCCTACTTTGGCTTGTTCATTTCCTGCACTTATAAACAGAAGATGAATGTAATGGATTATGTAATGTATTGATTGTATGCAGATTGGCATAGCTGCTGCATCCGATCAATCGCTGCTGATCGGGACATGAAACCTCTTCATGGCGGTGCACATCAGAAAAGCCATAATGGTCGGTACTAAATTATGCCTAGAACTGTGAGTATTCTTTAATCCCATAATGAGGTCATTATATTTACGGGCATGAATGTTCTTGCAGTTTTATCGGCAACGCTGACGGAGTCAAAATCATATACTAATCCAGATTCCAACAATTCTCTTGCAACATTTGAGGTTGGAATTCTATTTTATTCGGATTCCAGTACAACAAAAAAATTGATCGATTTCGTTATTATTGATTCTCAAAATCGTATCGTTGTGGATGCCTCATTCATTGACTGTGGCTTTTTTTTTTCAGGTATCCTCGGATGAGGAGGGTGCGCGTATGAACAAATTGATCGCAGAGATCAAGGAAATGTTTGAATCCATGGAAGATGGGGAGATAAGCCCCTCTGCATATGATACCGCATGGGTGGCAAGAATTCCCGCCATCGATGGCTCTGGTCAACCACTATATCCCCAAACAATTGAGTGGATTCTTCACAATCAGTTACCTGATGGTTCATGGGGAGAACCTCGTCGCTTCTTGCTCTCTGATAGAATCCTCAATACTCTCTCCTGCCTAACTGCACTCACTCGATGGAACACTGGCCATATTCAAGTGCAAAGAGGTAACGTGATTATCACTAAAGCCTACTCTTATTACTTGGATATCCTCATCCTCCATCTTCGCTGGTTGGTTTTAACTTTTACGTTCGGCTTGTTCCAGGTCTCGAATTTATAAGAAGCCATGCAGAATCAATGGGAAGCGAAGCAATAGGCAATCACGGCTTTCTGAAAGGATTTCAGATGGTCTTTCCTGCAATGCTGAATGAAGCCAAAGTGCTGAGCTTGGACCTTCCTGATTTTGACTCATCTATTATGAAGCAAATCAACCAAATGCGGGACTTCCACCTTAAAAAGTGAAGTTGCACCTATTGTTATTATGAATTATGATTTCCTTAATTCTTATCAAATTTCAAAATTAATGGATCTATCTAATTGAAGAAGTTCGTTGTGATTCAGGATTTCTGTTGAACATTTGCAAACAGTTCCTACGGCTATGTTGTACTACCTGGAGGGCATTCAAGAGGTAGTCACTGACTGGGAAAAGATCCTCAGAATGCAATCCAAGGATGGTTCGTTCCTGGGCTCGCCAGCATCTACCGCTTGTGTATACATGCACACTGGAGACAACAAGTGTCTGAAATTCTTGACTGGCCTTCTTGCAAAGTTTGAAGATCATGGTAAATTTTCTAATTAATTCTCTTAAGCATGCTCAAGTGCTATTGTTGACCAAGTAAAGGATATTTAAAACTAACTGTCCGGGTTGGCACTTGGCAGTGCCATGCATGTATCCAGTGGATATCTCTGAACGTCTAAGGGCAGTAGATACAGTTGAGCGACTGGGGATTGGACGACATTTTCAAACGGAAATCAAGCGAGCCCTGGACTATGTGTACAGGTGAGTCTCTCTTGAGTCCCTGGTAGATTCTCTGTTTTAACAGGGGAATGAAATTTTATCATAGGAATATGCCACTGTAAACATTAATTCTCTTATAAATGATTTTTTCAGCCACTGGGACGAAAAGGGCATTGGATTTGGAAGGGATAGTCTTTTTCCCGATATTGATATGACTGCTACTGGGTTTAGACTCCTGAGGATGAACGGGTACGATGTATCTGCAGGTATACTTTTATTTAGATTTCATATATTTCAACTGGTATACAAACCAAACTTTGAGGTTTTCAATTTTTAGAATCAAGTTGGTCTTAATCTTTACTTTTTAATTGTGGCAGACGCCCTGGAAAATATCAAAGCAGAGGCCAACCTCTCTGGTGATCAACACATAGGAGGATTATTCGATATACTAAATTTGTATAGATGTTCACAGATCAACTTTCCAGGTGAAAAGGTCATGGAAGAGATAAATTCTCTATCCAAGGTTCATTTGGCGAAATCTCTAGAATACAAAGACTTGTCTCAGGCGCAGGCTATCAGAGAAAACCTGCGATTAGAGGTGCAGACCTTGATGTCTCTAGTAATTTGTTATTAAGCTAATGCACAAAGTGTATAACGTGTAAAATTTCTCATCTTCGTCTTCATCCAGATTGAATACGCCCTGAATCATCCCTGGGATAAAACTCTTCCCAGATTGACGACGAGAAATAACGTGGAGCTGTTTAGATCCGACGATATGTTGCTGGGGAAGACCCTATATCAGTATGATAATTTTTTTTGAATATGGTGTTTTATATAAATACAATCAGATCGCACTCAATTTCAAAGAATATTATTTGTAGAGTAGTCGTAGTGCTAATCCAAATAAATTCAATATGTTTTCCTCAGTATGCCATATGTGGGCAACGACAAGTATTTAGAGTTGGCCAAACTCGATTTCAACAATCTGCAGGCTCTATATAGATCAGAAATGACAGAAATTACAAGGTAACTTCGTTAAGAGTGAGCCTTGTGAGTCTTTTGATGTAAAGTTTTATTTGTACAAATATGTTAATATGACGTTGTAACTTGTTATTGGGTGTCTTGAAGATGGTACGAGGACTCCGGCCTATTGAAGGTTGCGTTTACTAGGCATCGAGAAGCGGCCATATATTTTAGCGCTGCAGTTGTGATATTCGAACCAGAATACACTGCACGGAGAATCGCCTATGCAAAGGCCGGCGTTCTTACTGTTATCCTGGACGACCTCTATGACTTCTATGCATCTCCTGACCAGATAAAACTCTTCAATGAAGCTGTTAAAAGGTGCATGCCTTTTCGCCAAATTTCCAACTTAATTCGATCGCAAGTTATATTAGGTTAATCCTTCATATTTTGTTAGATTAGCTGTGCCCACCATATTAAATTCCATTTTTCTTTTATGCTGGTGCAGATGGGATCCATCGATTGTAGAATGTTTACCAGATGAAATAAAAATATGTTTTATGGGCCTTTATAACACTTTAAACGATTTAGGGGAAGAAGGACAGAAAGCTCAAGGGCGTGACGTGCTTCCTTATCTTCGTTCAGTAGTACGTAATTGCCTCTACATCTCCTCAATTGATTTTGCCGCTTTTAAAATATTTCATCAAAGAAATTCTGGATTTTTTTGTCCAATAATCGAAAACTGATTACTTGTTTGCTCTGCTTTGCTGTGGGATTCAGTATTCGGACTTGCTCGCTGCTCACACCAAAGAAAAGGAATGGTCGGAAGAGAAGTATGTTCCATCGTTAAAAGAATATATGAATAATGGTAGAGTCTCCATTAGCCTTGCAGCAACGACCCTCAGTACAGTGTTTTGCGGTGGAGATCTCCTTCCTGAAGAGATGGTAGAGCAGCTTGACTTTCGATCCGATTTCCAATGCCTTGTAGGTTTGACAGGGCGTTTAATAAATGATTTCAGATCTTACAAGGTCAGTATAAATTACTTTCTGTGGTTTTTACCTTGCAGTAGCTGCACACTTGGGCTCTCATAAATCTCTCTAATATGATGTTGTTTCCACTTTTCAATTATGAAGATTGAGAGAGATCGAGGTGAATTGGCTTCGTGCATTCAGTGCTACATGAATGATCATCCTGGATGCACAGAAGAAGAAGCTCTGGATTATATGTACCGTCTGAATGAAGAAGCCCTCGCTAAATTACATTACGAGTTCTTAAAGCGTGGGCCTATACCAAAGTGTTACAGAGCACTTATTTTCAACACTGCAAGGATTATGCAATTGTTTTACATGAATTCAGATGGCTTTCGGGATTCCGCTGAGGTGATGAAAGAACACGTCAGAAAGATTCTCTTCGAACCCGTGTAACTGTTGGGAATTTTAACAAATTCGCCTCTTATATTCTTTAATATAATGTCCTTAACCTTTAAGGGAATTCCTTGTCTTCCCTTATATGTTAGGAAAACCCTTAAATGTAGCTCGTATTATGTTCTGGACCTCTTCAATGGAACTCATGTTGATATATGATACTGTGATACATATGGACTAAGTGTTAAGTTAGTGATAGGCAGAATCATATGTAATTGCTTTGAAATTATGCATAGTCAACAATATTGTTATAGATTGTTAACGAATATGTTTTTAAATATTATAAAAAATAATATTTTGTAAGGAGGTTATTTTTTCGAAGAGGTCAATAATAGTAATATTATTTGTCTTGAATTTTTACGTTTGTTGTTATTTCATTTTTTATTTAAATGCTTTTGTTATTGGACATGCAATATTAGTATTGTTTTTGTTAATAATTCTTGTAATTGTAGTTAGAATTATTTTTGGTACTCAATTTTTTTTATCTCAATACAACTCAAAACTAAGAATTTTGAGGTGAAATATTCACATGAGAAGAAGAGGTTCATTGCAAGTAGTATCAGAGTGCTTTCTAGGGTGTGGTAAGCTTTTGTTGTGAACATATTTTTTCTTTAAGCCTAGGTCTATAGGTTAGAAATGGTGTTTTGATCATTTTAAAATATCACAAAGGAGCGATCATTTTTTGCTAAGCTAGATTACCTATGAAGTGTCTCATGAAATGAGTAGTGATCATACTCTAATACCTAGACCTTAGATAACATCGGTATACAGATTTGAGCTCCCACATACCTTGCATATATCAATAGGCCCTTTTTAGGAACCTTGAGCCAAACCTTTAGATATAGGAAGTCATTCAATCATGTATCTATCCATATTGCACTAAGCACAATACTTAGGAAGACTAACCTCCTATATTTATCAGAGAGGTAGATAGTGCACCTAAGAATATAGGCCATATCTTCCTTAGATAGTGGCTTAAAATATTGGTCTAAGCACTATTGATTGCTACTACAATATATTAGAGGACTATGGGAAGTACATACACCTCAACTTGGACAACCTTCATTTCTTGATTTTTTTTTTTTTTTATGCTAGCCCTATCACTAGCAAGACAGAATCATATAATATAAAGGACTTCAGAGCTCAATTATAGAGTATAGAGAGATTAAAAACATTTAGACTGCTAAAAAAGTCATTTCGGGTTATAATCCATTGTGATCGTCTCATTAAGCTCATCTTATTGGTATATATCATCCATTCACTTTTTTTTTGTGGACCCCAAAATCATCATTTTGTGGTATATCCCATTTCAAAGATATTTTTAGGCTACTCACTTTGGTATATAACATCCATAATTTTTTTTTGGAACCCTTAATAAAGATAGTAATTGCTATAACAACAATTCTATTTTTAGTAAATGCCACTAGAGACTCAAACTCAAGAAATGGAGGCTGAAGTGTATAAGATTGAGGGACAAATTACTAAATTGGATACTATAACTGACCTCAAGGAGAAAATATCTTCTCTCATCACCATGCTAGCAAATATCTATGATATGTGAGACAATGAGTTAGGACATTGAAATGCTTTCACTTAAAAATCCAAATTTTGATGGGTATGCTAAAAATAGCCAAGAAGCTTAGAGAGGGAAATCTATTGACAATATAACTTTCTCTAGGGTCTTTACTAAGGAAAACTATCAATAGGTAGGGACTAGTAGATGCATGACTTCTAGACTTCCTAAAATTATTTTATCAAGGTTTAATGAGACCAGCCCACAAAGTTGGTTAAGTAAAGTCGACCAATGGTATGAATTGCATGAAATACACTTAAATTAATATAATGTTGTGGCTATTTTTATTTTGACCTTGAAGCACTCCATTTGTATCAATGGTTGGAGAAACAAGTCCCAAATATTAGGTGAACACAATTCAAGAGCAAACTCCTTGGTCATTTGATCCTATCAAAGTTTGAAGATGTTATTGGAGCCATCACCAAGCTTTAACAAACAAGTACTATGCTTGAATATATCATGAATTTTGAGAAGTTATCCAATAGAACTAAAGGCCTTCCAAATGTCTTCAAGAGTTGTTTCATTAATAGCCTTAGAGATGAAATCAAAACTAAGGTCCAAATGCTCAAGTTGACCACATATATGACTACCACAGGGTTATCTAGACTTGTAGAAAGTAAATGGAATACCCAATAGAGAGCCTTCAAACCCCCAGTATTCTAGAATAAAAATTCTACACCCATGCATAATAATGCTCCAAAGACTCCATAGTTAAAAGGCTAATACTGATGGATATGGTCAATCATGTAGCCAAGGGACTTTATTATTATTACGATGAAAAATGGGCTATAGGATACAAATGCAAAATAAAAAGTATTTGCTTATTGGATATGAATAATACTTTGTATTCTCCTACAAACATAGTGGATGGAGTTTTAGACTTAGTAGAAGAATAATTAGAATTAGTGGAAGAAGAAATTCCACCCTTCACAACAGTCGAAGAAACTCCTATACTTTCTTTTAATGCTATGGAAGGAATATCGACACTGTAATGCATGATAGTCCAAGGTTTTCTCAAAGGGCACCAGATTTTAATACTATTGGACTCTAGTAGGACATACAACTTTATTGACCCCAACATAGCCAAAAAAACAGATTGTTTCATCTATGGCCATGATCAACTCAATGCCAAAATTGCTAATGGGAGATATCATGATATGTAATGGGCAATGTCGAAATGCTCACTTATCCATTGGTGGCTACCAATTTCAAACTGATCTATGCAATTTCATTGAGAGGAGTGGATATTGTGTTGGGCTACTCCTAGCTAAGAACTTTGGGACTAGTGTTGTGGCATTTTTTAAACATTTAGATGCAATTCATGATCAACAATAAAAATCACACCACTCAAGGTATAAATAAAGGAAAACCTAAGGTCATCACATCCCATCAAATGCAACAATTGAATAAGAAGGGTCATAAGGCAGTGGTTGGTATATTTTTCCAAATATAGTTGTGTGCTATATATGATGAAAATGTGCCTATATATATATATATATATATATATATATATATATATATATATATATATATATATATATATATATATAAAAATTGGGAGCCTATGTATTTTTTTTGGTATAGCCATTTGTGGCCTCCTATAGACCCATATTTATGTGTTGTATTTGTCTATGACATTTTGCCTAAATTTTGGGTTTAATTAAGTGTATGTGTGTGAGGGGCCTTTCTCTATTTTTGGACCATTTCACTTTTTTTTCTCTCCAATGGAACCCACCTTATTTTGCATGCATATAACTGGTAACTCTCATTTGTGTTTCACTATGTTGAGGAAAGGAAGTGTACACCATTGGCACATAGTGTTTAGGTCTATTTTTTCAAGAAAACTTTAGCAGATCTCTTGGCGTATCACCCCCATTTTCATTTGTTGAGTTGTTTTTACTTTTACTTTCTTTCATTCCTTTTCCCTTTTTTGAGCACAAACGCATCTTAAGGATCACATCCTAACAAGGAGCCGACCTTGTAAAAACTCTCAAAGGCCCCTGATTGAGCTAGATCTTGTGCTCTCAACTGCAACCCTATTGTGTTGCTCCTCATGAGGTGTGGTTGTCTTAGACAGGACAATCAAAGATGACAATAGGGTCAATTAGAGTTAATAACACTATCATATCATTCTACAAGGATGATATTCCTCAATCCTTTTTGGATGAAGATTTTCCATTGTAAATAAATTTTATTCAATAATGTATTTGATCTAAATGTATATAGCTTGAAGTTCATTAGTCATTTTGGGCTATTAAAAAAATATTTAGAGAAATTTGACCTTATTGTGAAAGATTTTGACAATGGGAATGTTAGGCTAGTAGAACTATAGTCTTATCCATCAAATGCAGACCTTGAACCCTCAACACTTTCTTCTATATCATGCCATGTGACTTATTCTTATACACATCCACCATGGGGATTGAACCCGGATCACATCACCGATAATGCAAGTGATGTCCTTACCAGTAGACCACACTCATGGGGATGTATAAAATAATTTATCCAAACATGAATTGGAATGAGAGGAGCCAGCACTCAAATTCAAAGTATGTCGTGACCCAATAGGGAGACCATTTGTAATATTTGACTAAGCGAATGAAACCAATGTTTTAAAACTCGTAACTCCGATAAAACTCGACAACTTAAAGTTGGAGAGTACTCTTCAACTTGCCAAAAACTTGGCAACAACTATAAAAATAAATAATTAAATAAATTTTTAATTTAAGATCATAATAATATTTTAAAATTAATAATATTTTGCCAGATGGAATATGAGTACAAGTATTTTTAAATTAATAACATGTATTAGAAGGTTTGAATCTAGTTCCAACTCCTAAGTTCAACATTGTGTATTGACTGTAGTGTATCTCTATAAATCTAATAGAATATTTAATTATGATACCTCATCAAAGTTATCATTAATGGTAACTTTATTAAATTTTACATAGTAAAAAATTATTAGGTTAGACGAAGTTAATGGGACGAAACTAATGGAACCTAAACAACTAACTAACAAACACTCTGCTATCATCCAACCTATTCATATACAAATACACTATGGTTTAAACATTGAACGTAAAAAAAAAATTAAAACCTAAAATTATATTTAATATTAAAAAAAAAAACATAACAATGAATCAATGTATAAGGCAATTTATGCATAAACGAGAGTACAAATTAGAATGAGAGGGGCCAGGCGATGTCGAGAGTACAAATTAGAATGAGAGGGGCCAGACGATGTCGTGACCCAATATGGAGACCATTTGTAATATTTGACTAAGTGAATGAAACCACTCTTTTAAAACTCGTAACTCCGATAAAACTTGACAGCTTAAATTTGGAGAGTACTCTTCAACTTGGGAAAAACTTGGCAACGGCCAGCAAATAAATAAATAAATAAACATATAAATTTTTAATTTGAAATTATAATAATATTTTAAAATTACTACTATTTTACAGATGAGATATAAGTATAAACATTTTAAACTAATAATACGTAGAAGGTTTCAATCTAGTTCTGACTCCTAAGTTCAACTTAAGTGCATTGACTCTTGTGCATATTTAATAAATCTAATAAAATATTTAATCATAACACCTCATCAAAATTATCATTAACCAAAATTTTACTAAAAATTACATAGTAAAAAATTGTGGTTATACAATTAAAATGAAGTTCAAAAAATAGACTCCTCACCACAGATAACTTGATAACTTGTGGTATGATCCTGTCCAATAGATGTTACTTATGTAAATCTGCGTGGGAGTCAATTAATCATCCATTTTTAGAGTGCCCATTTTATGGCCTTGTCCTGTCCATGATCATGTCAAATGTTTCCATCTCTTGGAAACATTTGAGGAGAGTTGCTCATCTCAATACAATTCTGTTAGCCAAACAAGCATGGCGGTTATTGACTAAGGTCGATAATGAATGGAATGCCATAGTTAGGAGGAAATACCTCCAAGGTGTGAACTTCCTTAATGAAAATTTAGCAAGCAGGGGTCTACTTTTTGGAAGGCAATCCTCACGAGCGGGGATCTTGTCAAGAAAGGTCTTAGATGGATTCTCGGAAATGGGCAAACAATAGACTTTTGGAAGGATCGGTGGGTAAGAGGCGAGGAGTTATCCCGGAATCCTCGTTTGGCTAGGATTCAAGAGCATATGGAGCAACATATAGGGAAGAAGGTTGTAAATTACATGTGGCGAGGATATAAATATCAACGGTAGAAACACATCAGAGTACGGGGTTTTGAAGCAGAGTCTAAAGAGCTTTATAACATTTTAACTCAACAAATTATTCCCTCTGGAGAGGATGAAGATCACATTGTTTGGGATGAGATCGAAAGTGGTGACTTCACAGTTAAGTCTGCCTATAATTTGCTTCTCAATGTGGAAGGTCAATAATTTCAACCGAGTTTGGTTTGGATCAAAGGTTTAATTCCTAAAATATCCTTTTTTTCATGGCTGGTGATTCAAGGAAAAATCCTCACTATGGACAATATGTTATCCAAAGGTATGGTTATTGCGAACCGTCGCTACATGTGCAGGGTAGGATGGGAGACAATCCAACACTTTTTTTTGGAGTGTCCGATAGCGGAGTCCATCCTGGATGAAATTTTCTAAGCCTTTAGGATCTCGTGGGTTAAGCCTACTCTTATATCCGAAGTGTTCCATCAATGGCATCAACCCTTTGTTAGCCTAAAACTTAAGTACCTATGGAAAATCTGTTGGCATAATTTTCTTTGGAATATTTGGCTAGAAAGGAACCATAGAGCCTTCAAGGATACCATTCACAACCCAAAAACCATCCTCAACAGGATTATTGTCTTTGCGAAAGAAAACCTTAGCACCTTAGTGGATGAGAACCACTCAATTCTTCCCCAAGAAAAATGATTAGCTCGGGCCTTAGTTATTGAGGACAAACCTTCCATTCCTTTTCCCAATCCCAAAAATGGGATTTCTTGGGAGCCACCCCCCAAGGTTGGTTTAAACTAAATTTTTATGGTGCAGCCAAGGAGAACCCGGGAAGAGCTGGAGCTCGGAGGAATAATAAGGGATCATCAAGGAAATCTGGTCAAGGCCTTCATCGAACCATTGAGAATCAAAACTAATAACGAAGCAGAAGCTAGAGCCCTTTGGAGAGGGTTGCAAGTAGCCCAAGCAACTCAAGGTAACTTGATGATTGAAGGTGATTCTATGAACATCATCAACCTGTTAACCAATGGAAAAAAACCTCCATGGAGAATCGAGGGAGTCATCCATGAAGTGAGGATCCTTTTTGCGGCAAGACAGAACATGAGGGCTCGTCACGTGTACCGTGAGGCCAACAGGTCAGTTGACAAATTAGCCAACATAGGTGTTGATGTTGGTAGTTTGGTGACATGGACACAAGGTGTGCCACGTGAAGTGGAAAACATTATTAGTCATGAAAAGAAACCTACCCGTTAAGGAGAAAGATGAATGGGTGTTCTTTCCCCATGGAGCTGGTAATAACTATGGGGTTTCCCTCTAAATCATACCAAATTGGAAATGAAGGTAACAGGGTGTAAGCCTTGGAAGATTCTAACATAGAATAGGAAATGGGCAAGCAACGAGTTTCACAAGTGCAAAGTTCCAAACTTCAATTCCTGTCAATGTAAGTAATGTTTACAGTTATGTTTATGTATGGGTGTGCTTTGTTAGTAAGGTGTTGTAGGGGATTCAACACAATTTCCGGTAAGAAAGTTTCAAGGATGACTAGGATCTACAATCTCAGTGAGCAGCTGGATATTGTAATAGGTTTTGGGTTAACTTGCAAAACCCGATAATTAATGAAGACTTTTATTTACAAAAAAATATAAAAAAGAAGTCTTTATAACTACTTATACTAAAATTGTGACAACATGTATAAAATCACAATATAAATAATTGTAATTAATCATAAAATATGCTCTATTTAAATAAGTTGATAAGACAATTTTATAATAAATATTATTGTATAATATTATTTTCATATATTTATATAGTTTTATGAAACAAAATAAAAATTATAAAATCACATTCTATTTTATTTTTATAGAGGTGGATCCAATATAATTTACGAAAAACTTATTTAATATTTTTTTTAAAATCTTATAAACATAATAATTGTAATTTATAGTTTGTCATGGATAAAACAAATAATCTCACGTATTCAATGCACTTTTCAATTCAACGTGAGAAAGCTTCTTATTAAGTTGTGTGCTGCAACATAAAATAAAATAAATAGATTATAGTTTCTTATGTTTAGATAATGATTTCTAAAATAAATAAATAAAAAATCATTTTAATCTTGTTCATTGCATAAGAAAAGTAAAATTTTTAAATTTTAAGCAGTTCTTATACTCACCTACCTTTTTCATTAAATTTAAAAAAAATAAATATATATATATAATTAAAAAATCTTATAAAAATCAAAATTAACTTGCATTTACGTTACTTTTACCACTTTTACCATTATTTTGATATCATTTGAATCCAATATCTCTACTACTTGTATTCAATACCTTTCCTATACGTATAAAAAAAAAAAAAAAAATTATATATCATAAAAAAATCATATAAAAATCAAAATTAACTTACATTTACATTACTTTTAATTTTTTTTTAATTTCCTTTTAATCCACCACTTGTATCCAATACCTCTAGCATGGGTATGAAGTCAGAAATATCTAAATTGAAAACAAACAAACAAGAATATCAATTGGAATCAGATGGGTCAATACGTTGTGACGTGTGCGGAGCTGAAATTCAAAGATTGCTGTCATCCAATGGGGAGACCAGTTGCAAAATTTGACTACACAGGTCAGGCGAACAGCAAGTCATCCAATGGGGAGACCAGTTGCAAAATTTGACTACACAGGTCAGGCGAACAGCAAGTGCAGAGCAAAAGTCTTACCAAATCAAAGGCCTTAACTCTCAATGGGAATGTGATGCATCTCTTTGTTAAAATTAGTCTGAACTGATTTATTCATGATAATTCATTATAATATATAGCTTGGAAATGTAAATGATTGTATAACGGGAATGTGATGCATCTCTCTAGTACATAGCAACTCTGGACGCCACATTGTACAGGAAGACTTTTCGTTTAATTTTTGAACGTAGAAGCTGCAGTCGTCATATGTTTTTATATATATTTATATCTTGATCGAGCAAGACAATCGGAAGAATCTTTGTTCAATTTTTGAACAACGTACGCTGCTGGCCTCTATAGATATGCGTAGACAGAGTCACAGCAGATGAAAGCCAGGCTCGTGAATTGTCTTTATTTCATATCTATTCTGTGAAAATGGCCCAAGCTTTCTGTTCGCCCTCACCTTTAGTTTGCAATTCCAAGTCTTCGGGATGGTTTTCAGGTAAGGTAAAGAAAGTCGATGGTCTTCAGCTACACACAAGGCATCCCCATGCACACAGATTAGGTATTTTTGCCTTCCTACTTTGGCTTGTTCATTTCCTGCACTTATAAACAGAAGATGAATGTAATGGATTATGTAATGTATTGATTGTATGCAGATTGGCATAGCTGCTGCATCCGATCAATCGCTGCTGATCGGGACATGAAACCTCTTCATGGCGGTGCACATCAGAAAAGCCATAATGGTCGGTACTAAATTATGCCTAGAACTGTGAGTATTCTTTAATCCCATAATGAGGTCATTATATTTACGGGCATGAATGTTCTTGCAGTTTTATCGGCAACGCTGACGGAGTCAAAATCATATACTAATCCAGATTCCAACAATTCTCTTGCAACATTTGAGGTTGGAATTCTATTTTATTCGGATTCCAGTACAACAAAAAAATTGATCGATTTCGTTATTATTGATTCTCAAAATCGTATCGTTGTGGATGCCTCATTCATTGACTGTGGTTTTTTTTTCAGGTATCCTCGGATGAGGAGGGTGCGCGTATGAACAAATTGATCGCAGAGATCAAGGAAATGTTTGAATCCATGGAAGATGGGGAGATAAGCCCCTCTGCATATGATACCGCATGGGTGGCAAGAATTCCCGCCATCGATGGCTCTGGTCAACCACTATATCCCCAAACAATTGAGTGGATTCTTCACAATCAGTTACCTGATGGTTCATGGGGAGAACCTCGTCGCTTCTTGCTCTCTGATAGAATCCTCAATACTCTCTCCTGCCTAACTGCACTCACTCGATGGAACACTGGCCATATTCAAGTGCAAAGAGGTAACGTGATTATCACTAAAGCCTACTCTTATTACTTGGATATCCTCATCCTCCATCTTCGCTGGTTGGTTTTAACTTTTACGTTCGGCTTGTTCCAGGTCTCGAATTTATAAGAAGCCATGCAGAATCAATGGGAAGCGAAGCAATAGGCAATCACGGCTTTCTGAAAGGATTTCAGATGGTCTTTCCTGCAATGCTGAATGAAGCCAAAGTGCTGAGCTTGGACCTTCCTGATTTTGACTCATCTATTATGAAGCAAATCAACCAAATGCGGGACTTCCACCTTAAAAAGTGAAGTTGCACCTATTGTTATTATGAATTATGATTTCCTTAATTCTTATCAAATTTCAAAATTAATGGATCTATCTAATTGAAGAAGTTCGTTGTGATTCAGGATTTCTGTTGAACATTTGCAAACAGTTCCTACGGCTATGTTGTACTACCTGGAGGGCATTCAAGAGGTAGTCACTGACTGGGAAAAGATCCTCAGAATGCAATCCAAGGATGGTTCGTTCCTGGGCTCGCCAGCATCTACCGCTTGTGTATACATGCACACTGGAGACAACAAGTGTCTGAAATTCTTGACTGGCCTTCTTGCAAAGTTTGAAGATCATGGTAAATTTTCTAATTAATTCTCTTAAGCATGCTCAAGTGCTATTGTTGACCAAGTAAAGGATATTTAAAACTAACTGTCCGGGTTGGCACTTGGCAGTGCCATGCATGTATCCAGTGGATATCTCTGAACGTCTAAGGGCAGTAGATACAGTTGAGCGACTGGGGATTGGACGACATTTTCAAACGGAAATCAAGCGAGCCCTGGACTATGTGTACAGGTGAGTCTCTCTTGAGTCCCTGGTAGATTCTCTGTTTTAACAGGGGAATGAAATTTTATCATAGGAATATGCCACTGTAAACATTAATTCTCTTATAAATGATTTTTTCAGCCACTGGGACGAAAAGGGCATTGGATTTGGAAGGGATAGTCTTTTTCCCGATATTGATATGACTGCTACTGGGTTTAGACTCCTGAGGATGAACGGGTACGATGTATCTGCAGGTATACTTTTATTTAGATTTCATATATTTCAACTGGTATACAAACCAAACTTTGAGGTTTTCAATTTTTAGAATCAAGTTGGTCTTAATCTTTACTTTTTAATTGTGGCAGACGCCCTGGAAAATATCAAAGCAGAGGCCAACCTCTCTGGTGATCAACACATAGGAGGATTATTCGATATACTAAATTTGTATAGATGTTCACAGATCAACTTTCCAGGTGAAAAGGTCATGGAAGAGATAAATTCTCTATCCAAGGTTCATTTGGCGAAATCTCTAGAATACAAAGACTTGTCTCAGGCGCAGGCTATCAGAGAAAACCTGCGATTAGAGGTGCAGACCTTGATGTCTCTAGTAATTTGTTATTAAGCTAATGCACAAAGTGTATAACGTGTAAAATTTCTCATCTTCGTCTTCATCCAGATTGAATACGCCCTGAATCATCCCTGGGATAAAACTCTTCCCAGATTGACGACGAGAAATAACGTGGAGCTGTTTAGATCCGACGATATGTTGCTGGGGAAGACCCTATATCAGTATGATAATTTTTTTTGAATATGGTGTTTTATATAAATACAATCAGATCGCACTCAATTTCAAAGAATATTATTTGTAGAGTAGTCGTAGTGCTAATCCAAATAAATTCAATATGTTTTCCTCAGTATGCCATATGTGGGCAACGACAAGTATTTAGAGTTGGCCAAACTCGATTTCAACAATCTGCAGGCTCTATATAGATCAGAAATGACAGAAATTACAAGGTAACTTCGTTAAGAGTGAGCCTTCTGAGTCTTTTGATGTAAAGTTTTATGTGTACAAATATGTTAATATGACGTTGTAACTTGTTATTGGGTGTCTTGAAGATGGTACGAGGACTCCGGCCTATTGAAGGTTGCGTTTACTAGGCATCGAGAAGCGGCCATATATTTTAGCGCTGCAGTTGTGATATTCGAACCAGAATACACTGCACGGAGAATCGCCTATGCAAAGGCCGGCGTTCTTACTGTTATCCTGGACGACCTCTATGACTTCTATGCATCTCCTGACCAGATAAAACTCTTCAATGAAGCTGTTAAAAGGTGCATGCCTTTTCGCCAAATTTCCAACTTAATTCGATCGCAAGTTATATTAGGTTAATCCTTCATATTTTGTTAGATTAGCTGTGCCCACCATATTAAATTCCATTTTTCTTTTATGCTGGTGCAGATGGGATCCATCGATTGTAGAATGTTTACCAGATGAAATAAAAATATGTTTTATGGGCCTTTATAACACTTTAAACGATTTAGGGGAAGAAGGACAGAAAGCTCAAGGGCGTGACGTGCTTCCTTATCTTCGTTCAGTAGTACGTAATTGCCTCTACATCTCCTCAATTGATTTTGCCGCTTATAAAATATTTAATCAAAGAAATTGTGGATTTTTTGTCCAATAATCGAAAATTGATTACTTGTTTGCTCTGCTTTGCTGTGGGATTCAGTATTCGGACTTGCTCGCTGCTCACACCAAAGAAAAGGAATGGTCGGAAGAGAAGTATGTTCCATCGTTAAAAGAATATATGAATAATGGTAGAGTCTCCATTAGCCTTGCAGCAACGACCCTCAGTACAGTGTTTTGCGGTGGAGATCTCCTTCCTGAAGAGATGGTAGAGCAGCTTGACTTTCGATCCGATTTCCAATGCCTTGTAGGTTTGACAGGGCGTTTAATAAATGATTTCAGATCTTACAAGGTCAGTATAAATTACTTTCTGTGGTTTTTACCTTGCAGTAGCTGCACACTTGGGCTCTCATAAATCTCTCTAATATGATGTTGTTTCCACTTTTCAATTATGAAGATTGAGAGAGATCGAGGTGAATTGGCTTCGTGCATTCAGTGCTACATGAATGATCATCCTGGATGCACAGAAGAAGAAGCTCTGGATTATATGTACCGTCTGAATGAAGAAGCCCTCGCTAAATTACATTACGAGTTCTTAAAGCGTGGGCCTATACCAAAGTGTTACAGAGCACTTATTTTCAACACTGCAAGGATTATGCAATTGTTTTACATGAATTCAGATGGCTTTCGGGATTCCGCTGAGGTGATGAAAGAACACGTCAGAAAGATTCTCTTCGAACCCGTGTAACTGTTGGGAATTTTAACAAATTCGCCTCTTATATTCTTTAATATAATGTCCTTAACCTTTAAGGGAATTCCTTGTCTTCCCTTATATGTTAGGAAAACCCTTAAATGTAGCTCGTATTATGTTCTGGACCTCTTCAATGGAACTCATGTTGATATATGATACTGTGATACATATGGACTAAGTGTTAAGTTAGTGATAGGCAGAATCATATGTAATTGCTTTGAAATTATGCATAGTCAACAATATTGTTATAGATTGTTAACGAATATGTTTTTAAATATTATAAAAAATAATATTTTGTAAGGAGGTTATTTTTTCGAAGAGGTCAATAATAGTAATATTATTTGTCTTGAATTTTTACGTTTGTTGTTATTTCATTTTTTATTTAAATGCTTTTGTTATTGGACATGCAATATTAGTATTGTTTTTGTTAATAATTCTTGTAATTGTAGTTAGAATTATTTTTGGTACTAAATTTTTTTATCTCGGTACAACTCAAAACTAAGAATTTTGAGGTGAAATATTCACATGAGAAGAAGAGGTTCATTGCAAGTAGTATCAGAGTGCTTTCTAGGGTGTGGTAAGCTTTTGTTGTGAACATATTTTTTCTTTAAGCCTAGGTCTATAGGTTAGAAATGGTGTTTTGATCATTTTAAAATATCACAAAGGAGCGATCATTTTTTGCTAAGCTAGATTACCTATGAAGTGTCTCATGAAATGAGTAGTGATCATACTCTAATACCTAGACCTTAGATAACATCGGTATACAGATTTGAGCTCCCACATACCTTGCATATATCAATAGGCCCTTTTTAGGAACCTTGAGCCAAACCTTTAGATATAGGAAGTCATTCAATCATGTATCTATCCATATTGCACTAAGCACAATACTTAGGAAGACTAACCTCCTATATTTATCAGAGAGGTAGATAGTGCACCTAAGAATATAGGCCATATCTTCCTTAGATAGTGGCTTAAAATATTGGTCTAAGCACTATTGATTGCTACTACAATATATTAGAGGACTATGGGAAGTACATACACCTCAACTTGGACAACCTTCATTTCTTGATTTTTTTTTTTTTTATGCTAGCCCTATCACTAGCAAGACAGAATCATATAATATAAAGGACTTCAGAGCTCAATTATAGAGTATAGAGAGATTAAAAACATTTAGACTGCTAAAAAAGTCATTTCAGGTTATAATCCATTGTGATCGTCTCATTAAGCTCATCTTATTGGTATATATCATCCATTCACTTTTTTTTTGTGGACCCCAAAATCATCATTTTGTGGTATATCCCATTTCAAAGATATTTTTAGGCTACTCACTTTGGTATATAACATCCATAATTTTTTTTTGGAACCCTTAATAAAGATAGTAATTGCTATAACAACAATTCTATTTTTAGTAAATGCCACTAGAGACTCAAACTCAAGAAATGGAGGCTGAAGTGTATAAGATTGAGGGACAAATTACTAAATTGGATACTATAACTGACCTCAAGGAGAAAATATCTTCTCTCATCACCATGCTAGCAAATATCTATGATATGTGAGACAATGAGTTAGGACATTGAAATGCTTTCACTTAAAAATCCAAATTTTGATGGGTATGCTAAAAATAGCCAAGAAGCTTAGAGAGGGAAATCTATTGACAATATAACTTTCTCTAGGGTCTTTACTAAGGAAAACTATCAATAGGTAGGGACTAGTAGATGCATGACTTCTAGACTTCCTAAAATTATTTTATCAAGGTTTAATGAGACCAGCCCACAAAGTTGGTTAAGTAAAGTCGACCAATGGTATGAATTGCATGAAATACACTTAAATTAATATAATGTTGTGGCTATTTTTATTTTGACCTTGAAGCACTCCATTTGTATCAATGGTTGGAGAAACAAGTCCCAAATATTAGGTGAACACAATTCAAGAGCAAACTCCTTGGTCATTTGATCCTATCAAAGTTTGAAGATGTTATTGGAGCCATCACCAAGCTTTAACAAACAAGTACTATGCTTGAATATATCATGAATTTTGAGAAGTTATCCAATAGAACTAAAGGCCTTCCAAATGTCTTCAAGAGTTGTTTCATTAATAGCCTTAGAGATGAAATCAAAACTAAGGTCCAAATGCTCAAGTTGACCACATATATGACTACCACAGGGTTATCTAGACTTGTAGAAAGTAAATGGAATACCCAATAGAGAGCCTTCAAACCCCCAGTATTCTAGAATAAAAATTCTACACCCATGCATAATAATGCTCCAAAGACTCCATAGTTAAAAGGCTAATACTGATGGATATGGTCAATCATGTAGCCAAGGGACTTTATTATTATTACGATGAAAAATGGGCTATAGGATACAAATGCAAAATAAAAAGTATTTGCTTATTGGATATGAATAATACTTTGTATTCTCCTACAAACATAGTGGATGGAGTTTTAGACTTAGTAGAAGAATAATTAGAATTAGTGGAAGAAGAAATTCCACCCTTCACAACAGTCGAAGAAACTCCTATACTTTCTTTTAATGCTATGGAAGGAATATCGACACTGTAATGCATGATAGTCCAAGGTTTTCTCAAAGGGCACCAGATTTTAATACTATTGGACTCTAGTAGGACATACAACTTTATTGACCCCAACATAGCCAAAAAAACAGATTGTTTCATCTATGGCCATGATCAACTCAATGCCAAAATTGCTAATGGGAGATATCATGATATGTAATGGGCAATGTCGAAATGCTCACTTATCCATTGGTGGCTACCAATTTCAAACTGATCTATGCAATTTCATTGAGAGGAGTGGATATTGTGTTGGGCTACTCCTAGCTAAGAACTTTGGGACTAGTGTTGTGGCATTTTTTAAACATTTAGATGCAATTCATGATCAACAATAAAAATCACACCACTCAAGGTATAAATAAAGGAAAACCTAAGGTCATCACATCCCATCAAATGCAACAATTGAATAAGAAGGGTCATAAGGCAGTGGTTGGTATATTTTTCCAAATGCAATTGTGTGCTATATATGATGAAAATGTGCCTATATATATATATATATATATATATATATATATATATATATATATATATATATATATATGGGAGCCTATGTATTTTTTTTGGTATAGCCATTTGTGGCCTCCTACAGACCCATATTTATGTGTATGTATTTGTCTATGACATTTTGCCTAAATTTTGGGTTTTATTAAGTGTATGTGTGTGAGGGGCCTTTCTCTATTTTTGGACCATTTCACTTTTTTTCTCTCCAATGGAACCCACCTTATTTTGCATGCATATAACTGGTAACTCTCATTTGTGTTTCACTATGTTGAGGAAAGGAAGTGTACACCATTGGCACATAGTGTTTAGGTCTATTTTTTCAAGAAAACTTTAGCAGATCTCTTGGCGTATCACCCCCATTTTCATTTGTTGAGTTGTTTTTACTTTTACTTTCTTTCATTCCTTTTCCCTTTTTTGAGCACAAACGCATCTTAAGGATCACATCCTAACAAGGAGCCGACCTTGTAAAAACTCTCAAAGGCCCCTGATTGAGCTAGATCTTGTGCTCTCAACTGCAACCCTATTGTGTTGCTCCTCATGAGGTGTGGTTGTCTTAGACAGGACAATCAAAGATGACAATAGGGTCAATTAGAGTTAATAACACTATCATATCATTCTACAAGGATGATATTCCTCAATCCTTTTTGGATGAAGATTTTCCATTGTAAATAAATTTTATTCAATAATGTATTTGATCTAAATGTATATAGCTTGAAGTTCATTAGTCATTTTGGGCTATTAAAAAAATATTTAGAGAAATTTGACCTTATTGTGAAAGATTTTGACAATGGGAATGTTAGGCTAGTAGAACTATAGTCTTATCCATCAAATGCAGACCTTGAACCCTCAACACTTTCTTCTATATCATGCCATGTGACTTATTCTTATACACATCCTCCATGGGGATTGAACCCGGATCACATCACCGATAATGCAAGTGATGTCCTTACCAGTAGACCACACTCATGGGGATGTATAAAATAATTTATCCAAACATGAATTGGAATGAGAGGAGCCAGCACTCAAATTCAAAGTATGTCGTGACCCAATAGGGAGACCATTTGTAATATTGACTAAGCGAATGAAACCAATGTTTTAAAGCTCGTAACTCCGATAAAACTCGACAACTTAAAGTTGGAGAGTACTCTTCAACTTGCCAAAAACTTGGCAACAACTATAAAAATAAATAATTAAATAAATTTTTAATTTAAGATCATAATAATATTTTTAAATTAATAATATTTTGCGAGATGGAATATGAGTACAAGTATTTTAAAATTAATAACATGTATTAGAAGGTTTGAATCTAGTTCCAACTCCTAAGTTCAACATTGTGTATTGACTGTAGTGTATCTCTATAAATCTAATAGAATATTTAATTATGATACCTCATCAAAGTTATCATTAATGGTAACTTTATTAAATTTTACATAGTAAAAAATTATTAGGTTAGACGAAGTTAATGGGACGAAACTAATGGAACCTAAACAACTAACTAACAAACACTCTGCTATCATCCAACCTATTCATATACAAATACACTATGGTTTAAACATTGAACGTCCAAAAAAAATTAAAACCTAAAATTATATTTAATATTAAAAAAAAAAACATAACAATGAATCAATGTATAAGGCAATTTATGCATAAACGAGAGTACAAATTAGAATGAGAGGGGCCGAGCGATGTCGAGAGTACAAATTAGAATGAGAGGGGCCAGGCGATGTCGTGACCCAATATGGAGACCATTTGTAATATTTGACTAAGTGAATGGAACCACTGTTTAAAACTCGTAACTCCGATAAAATTTGACAAGTTAAATTTGGAGAGTACTCTTCAACTTGAGAAAAACTTGGCAACGACCAGCAAATAAATAAATAAATAAACATATAAATTTTTAATTTGAAATTATAATAATATTTTAAAATTACTACTATTTTGCAGATGAGATATAAGTATAAACATTTTAAAATAATAATATGTAGAAGGTTTCAATCTAGTTCCGACTCCTAAGTTCAACTTAAGTGCATTGACTCTTGTGCATATTTAATAAATCTAATAAAATATTTAATCATAACACCTCATCAAAATTATCATTAACCAAAATTTTACTAAAAATTACATAGTAAAAAATTGTGGTTATACAATTAAAATGAAGTTCAAAAAATAGACTCCTCACCACCTATAACTTGATAACTTGTGGTATGATCCTGTCCAATAGATGTTACTTATGTAAATCTGCGTGGGAGTCAGTTAATCATCCATTTTTAGAGTGCCCCTTTTATGGCCTTGTCCTGTCCATGATCATGTCAAATGTTTCCATCTCTTGGAAACATTTGAGGAGAGTTGCTCATCTCAATACAATTCGTTAGCCAAACAAGCATGGCGGTTATTGACTAAGGTCGATAATGAATGGAATGCCATAGTTAGGAGGAAATACCTCCAAGGTGTGAACTTCCTTAATGAAAATTTAGCAAGTAGGGGATCTACTTTTTGGAAGGCAATCCTCACGAGCAGGGATCTTGTCAAGAAAGGTCTTAGATGGATTCTCGGAAATGGGCAAACAATAGACTTTTGGAAGGATCAGTGGGTAAGAGCTGAGGAGTTATCCCAGAATCCTCGTTTGGCTAGGATTCAAGAGCATATGGAGCAACATATAGGGAAGAAGGTTGTAAATTACATGTGGCGGGATATAAATATCAACGGGTAGAAACACATAAGAGTACGGGGTTTTGAAGCGGAGTCTAAAGAGCTTTATAACATTTTAACTCAACAAATTATTCCCTCCGGAGAGGATGAAGGTCACATTGTTTGGGATGAGACCGAAAGTGGTGACTTCACGAGTTAAGTCTCGCCTATAATTTGCTTCTCAATGTGGAAGGTCAATAATTTCAACCGAGTTTGGTTTGGATCAAAGGTTTAATTCCTAAAATATCCTTTTTTTCATGGCTGGTGATTCAAGGAAAAATCCTCACTATGGACAATATGTTATCCAAAGGTATGGTTATTGCGAACCGTCGCTACATGTGCAGGGTAGGATGGGAGACAATCCAACACTTGTTTTTGGAGTGTCCGATAGCGGAGTCCATCCTGGATGAAATTTTCTAAGCCTTTAGGATCTCGTGGGTTAAGCCTACTCTTATATCCGAAGTGTTCCATCAATGGCATCAACCCTTTGTTAGCCTAAAACTTAAGTACCTATGGAAAATCTGTTGGCATAATTTTCTTTGGAATATTTGGCTAGAAAGGAACCATAGAGCCTTCAAGGATACCATTCACAACCCAAAAACCATCCTCAACGGGATTATTGTCTTTGCGAAAGAAAACCTTAGCACCTTAGTGGATGAGAACCACTCAATTCTTCCCCAAGAAAAATGATTAGCTCGGGCCTTAGTTATTGAGGACAAACCTTCCATTCCTTTTCCCAATCCCAAAAATGGGATTTCTTGGGAGCCACCCCCCAAGGTTGGTTTAAACTAAATTTTTATGGTGCAGCCAAGGAGAACCCGGGAAGAGCTGGAGTCTGGAGGAATAATCAGGGACCATCAAGGAAATCTGGTCAAGGCCTTCGTCGAACCATTGGGAATCAAAACTAATAACGAAGCGGGAAGCTAGAGCCCTTTGGAGAGGGTTGCAAGTAGCCCAAGCAACTCAAGGTAACTTGATGATTGAAGGTGATTCTATGAACATCATCAACTTGTTAACCAATGGAAAAAAACCTCCATGGAGAATCGAGGGAGTCATCCATGAAGTGAGGATCCTTTTTGCGGCAAGACAGAACATGAGGGCTCGTCACGTGTACCGTGAGGCCAACAGGTCAGCTGACAAATTAGCCAACATAGGTGTTGATGTTGGTAGTTTGGTGACATGGACACAAGGTGTGCCACGTGAAGTGGAAAACATTATTAGTCATGAAAAGAAACCTACCCGTTAAGGAGAAAGATGAATGGGTGTTCTTTCCCCATGGAGCTGGTAATAACTATGGGGTTTCCCTCTAAATCATACCAAATTGGAAATGAAGGTAACAGGGTGTAAGCCTTGGAAGATTCTAACATAGAATAGGAAATGGGCAAGCAACGAGTTTCACAAGTGCAAAGTTCCAAACTTCAATTCCTGTCAATGTAAGTAATGTTTACGAGTTATGTTTATGTATGGGTGTGCTTTGTTAGTAAGGTGTTGTAGGGGATTCAACACAATTTCCGGTAAGAAAGTTTCAAGGATGACTAGGATCTACAATCTCAGTGAGCAGCTGGATATTGTAATAGGTTTTGGATTAACTTGCAAAACCCGATAATTAATGAAGACTTTTATTTACAAAAAAAATATAAAAAAGAAGTCTTTATAACTATTTATACTAAAATTATGACAAATGCATAAAATCACAATATAAATAATTGTAATTAATCATAAAATATGCTCTATTTAAATAAGTTGATAAGACAATTTTATAATAAATATTATTGTATAATATTATTTTCATATATTTATATAGTTTTATGAAACAAAATAAAAATTATAAAATCACATTCTATTTTATTTTTATAGAGGTGGATCCAATATAATTTAGAAAAACTTATTTAATTTTTTTTTTAAAATCTTATAAACATAATAATTGTAATTTATAGTTTGTCATGGATAAAACAAATAATCTCATGTATTCAATGCACTTTTCAATTCAATGTGAGAAAGCTTCTTATTAAGTTGTGTGCTGCAACATAAAATAAAATAAATAGATTATAGTTTCTTATGTTTAGATAATGATTTATAAAATAAATAAATAAAAAATGGTTTTAATCTTGTTCATTGCATAAGAAAAGTAAAATTTTTAAATTTTAAGCAGTTCTTATACTCACCTACCTTTTTCATTAAATTTAAAAAAAATAAATATATATATAATTAAAAAATCTTATAAAAATCAAAATTAACTTGCATTTACGTTACTTTTACCACTTTTACCATTATTTTGATATCATTTGAATCCAATATCTCTACTACTTGTATTCAATACCTTTCCTATACGTATAAAAAAAAAAAAAAAAATTATATATCATAAAAAAATCATATAAAAATCAAAATTAACTTACATTTACATTACTTTTAATTTTTTTTTAATTTCCTTTTAATCCACCACTTGTATCCAATACCTCTAGCATGGGTATGAAGTCAGAAATATCTAAATTGAAAACAAACAAACAAGAATATCAATTGGAATCAGATGGGTCAATACGTTGTGACGTGTGCGGAGCTGAAATTCAAAGATTGCTGTCATCCAATGGGGAGACCAGTTGCAAAATTTGACTACACAGGTCAGGCGAACAGCAAGTCATCCAATGGGGAGACCAGTTGCAAAATTTGACTACACAGGTCAGGCGAACAGCAAGTGCAGAGCAAAAGTCTTTTACCAAATCAAAGGCCTTAACTCTCAATGGGAATGTGATGCATCTCTTTGTTAAAATTAGTCTGAACTGATTTATTCATGATAATTCATTATAATATATAGCTTGGAAATGTAAATGATTGTATAACGGGAATGTGATGCATCTCTCTAGTACATAGCAACTCTGGACGCCACATTGGGTACAGGAAGACTTTTCGTTTAATTTTTGAACGTAGAAGCTGCAGTCGTCATATGTTTTTATATATATTTATATCTTGATCGAGCAAGACAATCGGAAGAATCTTTGTTCAATTTTTGAACAACGTACGCTGCTGGCCTCTATAGATATGCGTAGACAGAGTCACAGCAGATGAAAGCCAGGCTCGTGAATTGTCTTTATTTCATATCTATTCTGTGAAAATGGCCCAAGCTTTCTGTTCGCCCTCACCTTTAGTTTGCAATTCCAAGTCTTCGGGATGGTTTTCAGGTAAGGTAAAGAAAGTCGATGGTCTTCAGCTACACACAAGGCATCCCCATGCACACAGATTAGGTATTTTTGCCTTCCTACTTTGGCTTGTTCATTTCCTGCACTTATAAACAGAAGATGAATGTAATGGATTATGTAATGTATTGATTGTATGCAGATTGGCATAGCTGCTGCATCCGATCAATCGCTGCTGATCGGGACATGAAACCTCTTCATGGCGGTGCGCATCAGAAAAGCCATAATGGTCGGTACTAAATTATTACTAAAACTGCGTATTCTTTAATCCCATAATGGGGTCATTATATTTACGGGCATGAATGTTCTTGCAGTTTTATCGGCAACGCTGACGGAGTCAAAATCATATACTAATCCAGATTCCAACAATTCTCTTGCAACATTTGAGGTTGGAATTCTATTTTATTCGGATTCCAGTACAACAAAAAAATTGATCGATTTCGTTATTATTGATTCTCAAAATCGTATCGTTGTGGATGCCTCATTCATTGACTGTGGCTTTTTTTTTTCAGGTATCCTCGGATGAGGAGGGTGCGCGTATGAACAAATTGATCGCAGAGATCAAGGAAATGTTTGAATCCATGGAAGATGGGGAGATAAGCCCCTCTGCATATGATACCGCATGGGTGGCAAGAATTCCCGCCATCGATGGCTCTGGTCAACCACTATATCCCCAAACAATTGAGTGGATTCTTCACAATCAGTTACCTGATGGTTCATGGGGAGAACCTCGTCGCTTCTTGCTCTCTGATAGAATCCTCAATACTCTCTCCTGCCTAACTGCACTCACTCGATGGAACACTGGCCATATTCAAGTGCAAAGAGGTAACGTGATTATCACTAAAGCCTACTCTTATTACTTGGATATCCTCATCCTCCATCTTCGCTGGTTGGTTTTAACTTTTACGTTCGGCTTGTTCCAGGTCTCGAATTTATAAGAAGCCATGCAGAATCAATGGGAAGCGAAGCAATAGGCAATCACGGCTTTCTGAAAGGATTTCAGATGGTCTTTCCTGCAATGCTGAATGAAGCCAAAGTGCTGAGCTTGGACCTTCCTGATTTTGACTCATCTATTATGAAGCAAATCAACCAAGAGCGGGACTTCAACCTTAAAAAGTGAAGTTCCACCTATTGTTATTATGAATTATGATTTCCTTAATTCTTATCAAATTTCAAAATTAATGGATCTATCTAATTGAAGAAGTTCGTTGTGATTCAGGATTTCTGTTGAACATTTGCAAACAGTTCCTACGGCTATGTTGTACTACCTGGAGGGCATTCAAGAGGTAGTCACTGACTGGGAAAAGATCCTCAGAATGCAATCCAAGGATGGTTCGTTCCTGGGCTCGCCAGCATCTACCGCTTGTGTATACATGCACACTGGGGACAACAAGTGTCTGAAATTCTTGACTGGCCTTCTTGCAAAGTTTGAAGATCATGGTAAATATTCTAATTAATTCTCTTAAGCATGCTCAAGTGCTATTGTTGACCAAGTAAGGGATATTTAAAACTAACTGTCCGGGTTGGCACTTGGCAGTGCCATGCATGTATCCAGTGGATATCTCTGAACGTCTAAGGGCAGTAGATACAGTTGAGCGACTGGGGATTGAACGACATTTTCAAACGGAAATCAAGCGAGCCCTGGACTATGTGTACAGGTGAGTCTCTCTTGAGTCCCGAGTAGATTCTCTGTTTTAACAGGGGAATGAAATTTTATGATAGAAATATGCCACTGTAAACATTAATTCTCTTATAAATGATTTTTTCAGCCACTGGGACGACGAAAAGGGCATTGGATTTGGAAGGGATAGTCTTTTTCCCGATATTGATATGACTGCTACTGGGTTTAGACTCCTGAGGATGAACGGGTACGATGTATCTGCAGGTATACTTTTATTTAGATTTCATATATTTCAACTGGTATACAAACCAAAATTTGAGGTTTTCAATTTTTAGAATCAAGTTGATCTTAATCTTTACTTTTTAATTGTGGCAGACGCCCTGGAAAATATCAAAGCAGAGGCCAACCTCTCTGGTGATCAACACATAGGAGGATTATTCGATATACTAAATTTGTATAGATGTTCACAGATCAACTTTCCAGGTGAAAAGGTCATGGAAGAGATAAATTCTCTATCCAAGGTTCATTTGGCGAAATCTCTAGAATACAAAGACTTGTCTCAGGCGCAGGCTATCAGAGAAAACCTGCGATTAGAGGTGCAGACCTTGATGTCTCTAGTAATTTGTTATTAAGCTAATGCACAAAGTGTATAACGTGTAAAATTTCTCATCTTCGTCTTCATCCAGATTGAATACGCCCTGAATCATCCCTGGGATAAAACTCTTCCCAGATTGACGACGAGAAATAACGTGGAGCTGTTTAGATCCGACGATATGTGGCTGGGGAAAACCCTATATCAGTAAGATAATTTTTTTTGAATATGCTGTTTTATATAAATACAATCAGATCACACTCAATTTCAAAGAATATTATTTGTAGAGTAGACGTAGTGCTAATCCAAATAAATTAAATATATTTTCCTCAGTATGCCATATGTGGGCAAGGACAAGTATTTGGAGTTGGCCAAACTCGATTTCAACAATCTGCAGGCTTTATATAGATCAGAAATGACAGAAATTACAAGGTAACTTCGTTAAGAGTGAGCCTTGTGAGTCTTTTGATGTAAAGTTTTATTTGTACAAATATGTTAATATGACGTTGTAACTTGTTATTGGGTGTCTTGAAGATGGTACGAGGACTCCGGCCTATTGAAGGTTGCGTTTACTAGGCATCGAGAAGCGGCCATATATTTTAGCGCTGCAGTTGTGATATTCGAACCAGAATACACTGCACGGAGAATCGCCTATGCAAAGGCCGGCGTTCTTACTGTTATCCTGGACGACCTCTATGACTTCTATGCATCTCCTGACCAGATAAAACTCTTCAATGAAGCTGTTAAAAGGTGCATGCCTTTTCGCCAAATTTCCAACTTAATTCGATCGCAAGTTATATTAGGTTAATCCTTCATATTTTGTTAGATTAGCTGTGCCCACCATATTAAATTCCATTTTTCTTTTATGCTGGTGCAGATGGGATCCATCGATTGTAGAATGTTTACCAGATGAAATAAAAATATGTTTTATGGGCCTTTATAACACTTTAAACGATTTAGGGGAAGAAGGACAGAAAGCTCAAGGGCGTGACGTGCTTCCTTATCTTCGTTCAGTAGTACGTAATTGCCTCTACATCTCCTCAATTGATTTTGCCGCTTTTAAAATATTTATTCAAAGAAATTGTGGATTTTTTTGTCCAATAATCGAAGATTGATTACTTGTTTGCTCTGCTTTGCTGTGGGATTCAGTATTCGGACTTGCTCGCTGCTCACACCAAAGAAAAGGAATGGTCGGAAGAGAAGTATGTTCCATCGTTAAAAGAATATATGAATAATGGTAGAGTCTCCATTAGCCTTGCAGCAACGACCCTCAGTACAGTGTTTTGCGGTGGAGATCTCCTTCCTGAAGAGATGCTAGAGCAGCTTGACTTTCGATCCGATTTCCAATGCCTTGTAGGTTTGACAGGGCGTTTAATAAATGATTTCAGATCTTACAAGGTCAGTATAAATTACTTTCTGTGGTTTTTACCTTGCAGTAGCTGCACACTTGGGCTCTCATAAATCTCTCTAATATGATGTTGTTTCCACTTTTCAATTATGAAGATTGAGAGAGATCGAGGTGAATTGGCTTCGTGCATTCAGTGCTACATGAATGATCATCCTGGATGCACAGAAGAAGAAGCTCTGGATTATATGTACCGTCTGAATGAAGAAGCCCTCGCTAAATTACATTACGAGTTCTTAAAGCGTGGGCCTATACCAAAGTGTTACAGAGCACTTATTTTCAACACTGCAAGGATTATGCAATTGTTTTACATGAATTCAGATGGCTTTCGGGATTCCGCTGAGGTGATGAAAGAACACGTCAGAAAGATTCTCTTCGAACCCGTGTAACTGTTGGGAATTTTAACAAATTCGCCTCTTATATTCTTTAATATAATGTTCTTAACCTTTAAGGGAATTGCTTGTCTTCCCTTATATGTTAGGAAAACCCTTAAATGTAACTCGTATTATGTTCTGGACCTCTTAAATGGAACTCATGTTGATATATGATATTGTGATACATATGGACTAAGTGTTAAGTTAGTGATAGGCAGAATCATATGTAATTGCTTTGAAATTATGCATAGTCAAGAATATTGTTATAGATTGTTAACAAATATGTTTGTAAATATTATAAAAAATAATATTTTGTAAGGAGGTTATTTTTTCGAAGAGGTCAATAATAGTAATATTATTTGTCTTGAATTTTTAAGTTTGTTGTTATTTATTTTTTATTTAAATGCTTTTGTTATTGGACATGCAATATTAGTATTGTTTTTGTTAATAATTCTTGTAATTGTAGTTAGAATTATTTTTGGTACTCAATTTTTTTTATCTCAATACAACTCAAAACTAAGAATTTTGAGGTGAAATATTCACATGAGAAGAAGAGGTTCATTGCAAGTAGTATCAGAGTGCTTTCTAGGGTGTGGTAAGCTTTTGTTGTGAACATATTTTTTCTTTAAGCCTAGGTCTATAGGTTAGAAATGGTGTTTTGATCATTTTAAAATATCACAAAGGAGCTATCATTTTTTGCTAAGCTAGATTACCTATGAAGTGTCTCATGAAGTGAGTAGTGATCATACTCTAATACCTAGACCTTAGATAACATCGGTATACAGATTTGAGCTCCCACATACCTTGCATATATCAATAGGCCCTTTTTAGGAACCTTGAGCCAAACCTTTAGATATATGAAGTCATTCAATCATGTAACTATCCATATTGCACTAAGCACAATACTTAGGAAGACTACCCTCCTATATTTATTAGAGAGGTAGATAGTGCACCTAAGAATATAGGCCATATCTTCCTTAGATAGTGGCTTAAAATATTGGTCTAAGCACTATTGATTGCTACTACAGTATATTAGAGGACTATGGGAAGTACATACACCTCAACTTGGACAACCTTCATTTCTTGATTTTTTTTTTTATGCTAGCCCTATCACTAGCAAGATAGAATCATATAATATAAAGGACTACAGAGCTCAATTATAGAGTATAGAGAGATTAAAAATATTTAGATTGCTAAAAAAGTCATTTCGGGTTATAATCCATTGTGATCGTCTCATTGAGCTCATCTTATTGGTATATATCATCCATTCACTTTTTTTTGTGGACCCCAAAATCATCATTTTGTGGTATAAGCCCATTTCAAATATATTTTTAGGCTACTCATTTTGGTATATAACATCCATAATTTTTTTTTGGAACCCTTAATAAAAATAGTAATTGCTATAACAACAATTCTATTTTTAGTAAATGCCACTAGAGACTCAAACTCAAGAAATGGAGGCTGAAGTGTATAAGATTGAGGGACAAATTACTAAATTGGATACTATAACTGACCTCAAGGAGCAAATATCTTCTCTCATCACCATGCTAGCAAATATCTAGGATATGTGAGACAATGAGTTAGGACATTGAAATGCTTAAACTTAAAAATCCAAATTTTGATGGGTATGCTAAAAATAGCCAAGAAGCTTAGAGAGGGAAAGCTATTGACAATATAACTTTCTCTAGGGTCTTTACTAAGGAAAACTATCAATAGGTAGGGAATAGTAGATGCATGACTCCTAGACTTCCTAAAATTAATTTTTCAAGGTTTAATGAGACCAACCCACAAAGTTGGTTAAGTAAAGTCGAGCAATGGTATGAATTGCATGAAATACCCTTCAATTAATATAATTTTGTGGATATTTTTATTTTGACCTTGAAGCACTCCATTTGTATCAATGGTTGGAGAAACAAGTCCTAAATATTAGGTGGACACAATTCAAGAGCAAAATCCTTGGTCATTTGATCCTATCAAAGTTTGAAGATATTACTGGAGCCATCACCAAGCTTTAACAAACAAGTACTATGCCTAAATATATCATGAATTTTGATAAGCTATCCAATAGAACTGAAGGTCTTCCAAATGTCTTCAAGAGTTGTTTCATTAATAGCCTTAGAGATGAAATCAAAACTAAGGTCCAAATGCTCAAGTTGACCACATATATGACTACCACAGGTTTAGCTAAACTTGTAGAAGGTAAATGGAATACCGAATAGAGAGCCTTCAAACCCCAAATATTCTAGAATAAAACTTCTACACCCATGCATAATAATGCTCCAAAGGCTCCATAGTTAAAAGACTAATACTGATGGAGATGGTCAATCATTGAGCCAACGATCTCTATTATTATTACGATGAAAAATGGGCTATAGGATACAAATGCAAAATAAAAAGTATTTGCTTATTGGATATGAGCAATACTTTGTCTTCTCCTACAAACATAGGGGATGGAGTTTAGACTTAGTAGAAGAATAATTAGAATTAGTGGAAGAAGAAATTCCACCCTTCACAACAGTCGAAGAAACTCCTATACTTTCTTTTAATGCTATGGTAGGAATATCGACACTGTAATGCATGATAGTCCAAGGTTTTCTCAAAGGGCACCAGATTTTAATACTATTGGACTCTAGTAGCACATACAACTTTATTGACCCCAACGTAGCCAAAACAACAGATTGTTTCATCTATGGCCATGATCAACTCAATGTCAAAATTGCTAATGGGAGATATCACGATATGTAATGGGTAATGTCGAAATGCTCACTTATCCATTGGTGGCTACCAATCTCAAACTGATCTATGTAGTTTCATTGATAGGAGTGGACATTGTGTTGGGCTACCCCTAGCTAAGAACTTTGGGACTAGTGTTGTGGGATTTTTCAAAGATTTAGATGTAGTTCATGATCAACAATAAAAAACACACCACTCAAGGTATAAATAAAGGAAAACCTAAGGTCATCACATCCCATCAAGTGCAACAATTAAATAAGAAGGGTCATAAGGCAGTGGTTGGTATATTTTTCCAAATGTAGTTGTGTGCTATATAGGATGAAAATGTGCCTATATATATATATATATATATATATATATATATATATATATATATATATATAGGGAGCCTATGTATTTTTTTTGGTATAGCCATTTGTGGCCTCCTATAGACCCATATTTATGTGTTGTATTTGTCTATGACCTTTTGCCTAAATTTTGGGTTTAATTAAGTGTATGTGTGTGAGGGGCCTTTCTCTATTTTTGGACCATTTCACTTTTTTTTCTCTCCAATGGAACCCACCTTATTTTGCATGCATATAACTGGTAACTCTCATTTGTGTTTCACTATGTTGAGGAAAGGAAGTGTACACCATTGGCACATAGTGTTTAGGTCTATTTTTTCAAGAAAACTTTAGCAGATCTCTTGGCGTATCACCCCCATTTTCATTTGTTGAGTTGTTTTTACTTTTACTTTCTTTCATTCCTTTTCCCTTTTTTGAGCACAAACGCATCTTAAGGATCACATCCTAACAAGGAGCCGACCTTGTAAAACTCTCAAAGGCCCCTGATTGAGCTAGATCTTGTGCTCTCAACTGCAACCCTATTGTGTTGCTCCTCATGAGGTGTGGTTGTCTTAGACAGGACAATCAAAGATGACAATAGGGTCAATTAGAGTTAATAACACTATCATATCATTCTACAAGGATGATATTCCTCAATCCTTTTTGGATGAAGATTTTCCATTGTAAATAAATTTTATTCAATAATGTATTTGATCTAAATGTATATAGCTTGAAGTTCATTAGTCATTTTGGGCTATTAAAAAAATATTTAGAGAAATTTGACCTTATTGTGAAAGATTTTGACAATGGGAATGTTAGGCTAGTAGAACTATAGTCTTATCCATCAAATGCAGACCTTGAACCCTCAACACTTTCTTCTATATCATGCCATGTGACTTATTCTTATACACATCCTCCATGGGGATTGAACCCGGATCACATCACCGATAATGCAAGTGATGTCCTTACCAATAGACCACACTCATGGGGATGTATAAAACAATTTATCCAAACACGAATTGGAATGAGAGGGGCCAACGCTCAAATTCAAAGTATGTCGTGACCCAATAGGGAGACCATTTGTAATATTGACTAAGCGAATGAAACCAATGTTTTAAAGCTCGTAACTCCGATAAAACTCGACAGCTTAAAGTTGGAGAGTACTCTTCAACTTGCCAAAAACTTGGCAACAACTATAAAAATAAATAATTAAATAAATTTTTAATTTAAGATCATAATAATATTTTTAAATTAATAATATTTTGCAGATGGAATATGAGTACAAGTATTTTTAAATTAATAACATGTATTAGAAGGTTTGAATCTAGTTCCAACTCCTAAGTTCAACATTGTGTATTGAATGTAGTGTATCTCTATAAATCTAATAGAATATTTAATTATGACACCTCATCAAAGTTATCATTAATGGTAACTTTATTAAATTTTACATAGTAAAAAATTATTAGGTTAGACGAAGTTAATGGGACGAAGCTAATGGGGCCTCGACAAGTAACTAACAAACACTTTGCTATCATCCAACCTATTCATATACAAATACACTATTGTTTAAACATTGAACGTCCAAAAAAAATTAAAACCTAAAATTATATTTAATATTAAAAAAAAACATAACAATGAATCAATGTATAAGGCAATTTATGCATAAACGAGAGTACAAATTAGAATGAGAGGGGCCAGGCGATGTCGAGAGTACAAATTAGAATGAGAGGGGCCAGGCGATGTCGTGACCCAATATGGAGACCATTTGTAATATTTGACTAAGTGAATGAAACCACTGTTTTAAAACTCGTAACTCCGATAAAACTTGACAGCTTAAATTTGGAGAGTACTCTTCAACTTGGGAAAAACTTGGCAACGACCAGCAAATAAATAAATAAATAAACATATAAATTTTTAATTTGAAATTATAATAATATTTTAAAATTACTACTATTTTGCAGATGAGATATAAGTATAAACATTTTAAAATAATAATATGTAGAAGGTTTCAATCTAGTTCCGACTCCTAAGTTCAACTTAAGTGCATTGACTCTTGTGCATATTTAATAAATCTAATAAAATATTTAATCATAACACCTCATCAAAGTTATCTTTAACCAAAATTTTACTAAAAATTACATAGTAAAAAATTGTGGTTATACAATTAAAATGAAGTTCAAAAAATAGACTCCTCACCACCTATAACTTGATAACTTGTGGTATGATCCTGTCCAATAGATGTTACTTATGTAAATCTGCGTGGGAGTCAATTAATCATCCATTTTTAGAGTGCCCATTTTATGGCCTTGTCCTGTCCATGATCATGTCAAATGTTTCCATCTCTTGGAAACATTTGAGGAGAGTTGCTCATCTCAATACAATTCTGTTAGCCAAACAAGCGTGGCGGTTATTGACTAAGGTCGATAATGAATGGAATGCCATAGTTAGGAGGAAATACCTCCAAGGTGTGAACTTCCTTAATGAAAATTTAGCAAGTAGGGGATCTACTTTTTGGAAGGCAATCCTCACGAGCAGGGATCTAGTCAAGAAAGGTCTTAGATGGATTCTCGGAAATGGGCAAACAATAGACTTTTGGAAGGATCAGTGGGTAAGAGCTGAGGAGTTATCCCGAATCCTCGTTTGGCTAGGATTCAAGAGCATATGGAGCAACATATAGGGAAGAAGGTTGTAAATTACATGTGGCAGGATATAAATATCAACAGGTAGAAACACATAAGAGTACAGGGTTTTGAAGCAGAGTCTAAAGAGCTTTATAACATTTTAACTCAGCAAATTATTCCCTCTGGAGAGGATGAAGGTCACATTGTTTGGGATGAGACTGAAAGTGGTGACTTCACAGTTAAGTCTGCCTATAATTTGCTTCTCAATGTGGAAGGTCAATAATTTCAACCGAGTTTGGTTTGGATCAAAGGTTTAATTCCTAAAATATCCTTTTTTCATGGTCGGTGATTCAAGGAAAATCCTCACTATGGACAATATGTTATCCAAAGGTATGGTTATTGCGAAGCGTCGCTACATGTGCAGGGTAGGATGGGAGACAATCCAACACTTGTTTTTGGAGTGTCCGATAGCGGAGTCCATCCTGGATGAAATTTTCTAAGCCTTTAGGATCTCGTGGGTTAAGCCTACTCTTATATCCGAAGTGTTCCATCAATGGCATCAACCCTTTGTTAGCCTAAAACTTAAGTACCTATGGAAAATCTGTTGGAATAATTTTCTTTGGAATATTTGGCTAGAAAGGAACCATAGAGCTCTTCAAGGATACCATTCACAACCCAAAAACCATCCTCAGCAGGATTATTGTCTTTAAGTAAAGAAAACCTTAGCACCTTAGTGGATGAGAACCACTCAATTCTTCCCCAAGAAAAATGATTAGCTCGGGCCTTAGTTATTGAGGACAAACCTTCCATTCCTTTTCCCAATCCCAAGAATGGGATTTCTGGGAGCCACCCCCAAGGTTGGTTTAAACTAAATTTTTATGGTGCAGCCAAGGAGAACCCGTGAAGAGCCTGAAGCTGGAGGAATAATAAGGGATCATCAAGGAAATCTAGTCAAGGCCTTCACCGAACCATTGAGAATCAAAACTAATAACGGCGTAAGCTAGAGCCCTTTGGAGAGGGTTGCAAGTAGCCCAAGCAACTCAAGGTAACTTGATGATTGAAGGTGATTCTATGAACATCATCAACCCCTAACTAATGGAAAAAAACCTCCATGGAGAATCGAGGAGTCATCTATGAAGTGAGGATCCTTTTTGCGGCAAGACAAAACAGGAGGGCTCGTCACGTGTACCGTGAGGCCAACAGGTCACCTGACAAATTAGCCAACATAGGTGTTGATGTTGGTAGTTTGGTGACATGGACACAAGGTGTGCCACGTGAAGTGGAAAACATTATTAGTCATGAAAAGAAACTCACCCGCTAAGGAGAAAGATGAATGGGTGTTCTTTCCCCATGGAGCTGGTAATAACTATGGGGTTTCCCTCTAAATCATACCAAATTGGAAATGAAGGTAACAGGGTGTAAGCCTTGGAAGATTCTAACATAGAATAGGAAATGGGCAAGCAATAGGTTTCACAAGTGCAAAGTTCCAAACTTCAATTCCCGCCAATGTAAGTAATGTTTACGGGCTATGTTTATGTATGGGTGTGCTTTGTTAGTAAGGTGTTGTAGGGGATTAAACACAATTTCTGGTAAGAAAGTTTCAAGGATGACTAGGATCTACAATCTCGTAAGCACTGGATATTGTAATAGGTTTTGGGTTAACTTGCAAAACCCGATAATTAATGAAGACTTTTATTTACAAAAAAATATAAAAAAGAAGTCTTTATAACTACTTATACTAAAATTGTGACAACATGTATAAAATCACAATATAAATAATTGTAATTAATCATAAAATATGCTCTATTTAAATAAGTTGATAAGACAATTTTATAATAAATATTATTGTATAATATTATTTTCATATATTTATATAGTTTTATGAAACAAAATAAAAATTATAAAATCACATTCTATTTTATTTTTATAGAGGTGGATCCAATATAATTTACGAAAAACTTATTTAATTTTTTTTTTTAAATCTTATAAACATGATAATTGTAATTTATAGTTTGTCATGGATAAAACAAATAATCTCATGTATTCAATGCACTTTTCAATTCAATGTGAGAAAGCTTCTTATTAAGTTGTGTGCTGCAACATAAAATAAAATAAATAGATTATAGTTTCTTATGTTTAGATAATGATTTATAAAATAAATAAATAAAAAATGGTTTTAATCTTGTTCATTGCATAAGAAAAGTAAAATTTTTAAATTTTAAGCAGTTCTTATACTCACCTACCTTTTTCATTAAATTTAAAAAAAATAAATATATATATAATTAAAAAATCTTATAAAAATCAAAATTAACTTGCATTTACATTACTTTTACCACTTTTACCATTATTTTGATGTCACTTGAATCCAATATCTCTACCACTTGTATTCAATACCTTTCCTATCTGTATGAAAAAAATAAAATTATATATCATAAAAAATTATATAAAAATCAAAATTAACTTGCATTTAAGTTTTTTTTTTTAATTTCCCTTTAATCCATTACCTCCCCCACTTGTATCCAATACCTCTAGCATGGGTATGAAGTCAGAAATATCTAAATTGAAAACA
>JAQPPZ010011203.1:0-43484 GCA_028583015.1 Wollemia nobilis | reverse complement strand
CATGAAAGGTCGTACAACTACCTTCTTATGTCATCCACAAGATCCTCCTTATCATATCCTCCAAAAAGTGTCCCATGTTTACATCATCTAAAACTAGTCGAAGTCTACATTATCAACATTCTTTCAAGGCCTTTGACCTTATGATGATTCAAATTTATGTTTTGAAGTACTCTACAACATCTAAGAGGAACAATACCCTTATTATGGTACTCGATAGGGATTTTTTAAATGATCTATCTACATGCATGAAAACATCCTTCTATGCCCCAAATATTAAGTCAAATGATACCCCTTGTATATAATTATATAAGGATATATTGAATATCCTAATCCACATGCATAAAAACATCCTTCTTATTATAAATATTTTAAAATTCTTATCAATTCTTTTTTGTTTGAAAGGAAATTGATTAGCGTTGTAGTTATTGTATTAACATGCACAATTATTAAAACATTAACATAGTGAACACCTAATTTCAAAGCCAAAGGCCTGCAAGGACACCTATTTATAGATAACCAATGGTTAAACCTCCATATCTAATGCTAGGGGAAATGGTAGAAGCAACCATTTTAGCCTCTTCCTTGTGTGTTTCATCATATTTAGATCTAATCAAAAATATCTATGCCCCCCCAAAAAAATTTGACCATTGTTATCCTTCATATTGTGAAAGAACCCAATTAAACAATATAAATTATGATGTTATTATTCCCACATTTCGCACAAGAAAAATCCTCTGGTAGAATTTTTTTTTTAGTATGAGGCAATAAAGACAAAACTCTACAATAAGTTAAAATTTTATTGTTTTTTAAAATATAATGAAGCCAGATCTTTACTGTGTTTTAAAATATAGTGAATCCAGTTTTTTAAAATATATTTTTTTCCAGTTCTTTACTGTGCTCCACTCTTGATCGTGACTTGGCTACAGAGAACCAAATTTTGGAGGCCATTCCGAGTCTAGTTACTTAATAAAGGAATGTGGGTCTCCTTACTCCCTTCTCTGATGATGAAATTCAAAAATATCTAAACTCTATGGGTCCCCTTAAATCCACTGGTCTGGATGGCTTCTTCCCAATATTTTTTCAAAAATTCTAGCATATATGCGGGGAGGATATGTGTAGTGTGATTTGTGATACCCATAACTATTTGGTTTTTCCGAAGGCCTTAAATTCAACTTATATTGCTCTCATTTCTAAGAAAGTTTTGATGTCTTATTTCAGTGACATTAGGCCCATAAGTTTATGTAACATGGTTTACAATATATTTTCTAAAGTTATGGCGAACACGTTGAAGCCCCTTCTCTATCTTCTTATTGATCAGGCTCAAAGCATTTTTGTTCCAAGGAGGTAGATTTTGGGTGGTTCCATTGTCATTTATGAACTCATGCACTCAGTCCAAAAGAGCGACGAAGCTACATTTTTCCTTAAACTAGATGTTAATAGGGCTTACATTTGGATGTCTTGGATTTTCCTTTTTAGTGTTTTGAGAAAGTTTTTGTAGACACCAAATCCTAGCCATTTGCCTTCCATATTAGACTTCCTGCCATTTCCACCACCAAATCCTAGCCCATTTTCCCACTATTTATATTTTCCTACCATTTTCGATCATTATTCACATTTATTTATATATATTTATTTTATATATTTAAATAAACATATATTATTTAAGTGAATTAATTCCAGCCATCCAACTTCATTTAATCTCAACCACCCATTTACATCAATTTTTACCACACACTATATTTATTATCTACCCTTGGATATGCTTTAATGTCAGCCACATGATTAGTGGCATTGAAACCCTAGCATGCCTTAGGTTAGATTATAAATAGGATCTATTATGATGGCTCAACCCCTAAGTCCCTGATTTTCTTGATTCCAAGTTCTCAAGTTTTTTGAGCTCTCGAATACCTTGATTCCTTGAGTGCCTTAAGTCTTTTATCAAGCCTTTTGTGCCCTAGTCCCATTCCATCTATCACATTTTGTTCCCCTCGCTCGCCATATCTACCACTACAACCTATGCCCTCATTCGATTTGCTTATATAGAAGTTCCCATCAGCATTTGGGCACCTTTGGGTGCTTTTTTGTCAATTTCAGACACCCACGGGCACCTCCTCACTAGTACCAGGTGCCTATGGGTATTTCCTATAGTTTCTAGGTACCCGTGGGCATTTTACCCTCCCATTCCTAGAGTCCCTCTAGCCTCCAGGTGTTGTTAGGGCATCGTTGCACCAACCACCTACATTAGACATCATGCATCAAAAGATAGTAAGAAGGTAAAATAAATCAACCCTATATTTGTTTATTTTATGAATGTGTTTCTATTTTTGTTCACTTTATTGACAACATCTAGTTAGGGTTTCATTATTACATATAGATGGGCTCATGTTGTGGAGCCCTTGCATATACTACTAACTATTTTCTATGTCATTGTGTGCAGATTTTGAGTACTACATCAAAATCTGAAGTGGCCCAACCTTGGATATCCAAAAATCCCACTCAACCTTGTTGGGATGAAGACACGCTTGAATACACCATGACCTTGCTTCTTAGGGTTTCGGAGAACCCTAAATTGTTGTAATATTGTACCAAAATAATTCAAGTATCCGATCTTGTACCAATGGAGTTTCTAGGCTCCCCTCATCAATAAAGAATATATTCTATTGTGCAAACTTGTGTTACTTTACATTTTATATTGTTAAAAGCATTTTTAGTGTATTGTGTTTTACATATTTCAAATGGCGATCATGGTGGGGCCCCCTAAGAGTTTCTATTTATGATATATTTTACTAATTAATTTTCTATTTTATATCATCTTGCAGGTTTTTTAGAAGCACAGATTTCATATATTCTACCGGATCTAGGGTTTCTAAAGTATGCAGAAGTTTGCAGAAGGTGCACAAAGCACCCAGCGGTATCCAAAGGTAATCCAAAAACTCCCAAAGGTATTTCAAGCCATCAATAAATACCCATGGGCATCTCAGAAGTGTTCAAAAGCACCCAGATGTGTTTACAAATAGTTAGAAGCAAAAACATAGGCTTTCTAGTAAGTCAAATGTTTAAAAACCCTAGCCTTCTATCTTACGTATTTTGGATATCTTTTGTATTTTTTATATTTTAAAAAATAAAATGAATCATCATAAAGAAATATAGAAATGAACACATATTAGTTTGCATTTTTAGATCTACATTCATTTACACATTCGGATTAGCGTTTTTTGTTTTATGGGTGTAAACTACTGCATTTTATCTACATTTGAACTAAAACTGCATAATATAGTGTTGCATATTAGGGTTAAAGACATTTTATTTTGTTTATCTAAGTTGTAACAATATTAGATTGCCAAAATTATCCTACCAGTTGGGTTATTTTAGGCAGATGGGTGGAAGAACCCTTCGGTTGTTATTTAGACAGGGGATCTTAAGCGGTGTACTTCACACCCTTTGGAGAACTTGGAAATTTTTTGTTGGCTTCTGATTTAGGTTTATGAAATTAATTGTTTTTAACATTTTTTGTACACTATAGAAAACATAAACCTTAAAAAGAATCCACACACATCATGATTCATGCAAAACAGTAGTGGTTGGATTTTATCACCAACCATTGCTTGAGATTTGGTGATAGTGGCATTCACCTCCATCCACTAATATTTGCCCTTAGACACCTTAGGAATTCCCCCGATCAAACTTATTGGATTTCATCACCAAAAAAAATATTGTTGCCCTACCTTATCCATAGTTTTGGCACATAAAATGAATATACATTAATAGGATATAATTAATGAATGAGGTAAGCCACATTGGTTGTGCATTGTTTGTTTATTTCTTTAAGCATTCAAATTTTTGTGTTTCATTTGTTTTTTAATCCACATCTTGATTTACTTTGCTTATAGTATTAACTTGAAATCAAAAGAAAGCAATAAGTCAAGAAAAATTAATGGAACCTTCATCCACCTTCCCCACCACTTCAGTGGTAGATACCCTGAATGTGACATAGGTAGATTTATCTGCAGGTCCCTCACATTATTTGCCTTCCCTAAGAGGAGTCAAAATACCCTACCATAAACCACCACATCACCCATATAGACATGGAAAAAGTAGAAGCCTTCATGAAGTTTTCTAATTATGTCCTAGAGTCCATCCCCAACTCACCTAGATAGGATTTTGCTTTACAACAAGAGCCTATCTATTCCCAACCTCCATCCACATTTACCCAGGTGTATACTAACCCTATTTTTGAGGCATCAGGTGCACCTTCATCATATACATCCATCCCTCAAACTTCAGGTGCTCCTAGCACCTCATAGACCTCCACCTCCACCAATCCGTTGTATGAAGCACAAGTTAATGCTACTTCACAAATTCCAGCCTCACAAGTTGCTATACCTAGTGTAACTTGTATCCCAACCATATCTTCCATACCATCTACCTCCATACCCCTAGCCTATGATAGATATATTAGTGAAGCATGGGAACACTTGAACCAATTGCTTAGATAGCATCAAAATGCTCAACAACAATTATAGGTTAACCCTACGCCTTTACATAACTCTACTCTAGACTGCCCTTGTCAACCAGTGTCCATCACGGGCTCCTCAGTATTTAGTTGTCTCTATCCTGATTCCTCCATCAACTCATACCATTACCCATCCTATTCCCATTTGCCAACCTAGACATACCTTTCATCCATCAACATCATTCCATAATTCCCTATCTTTTCATCAATAATTCCCCATTCATCATATTCCATCCAACTCACCTCATCATCAATACCAATCTTCTCATCATTTAGTCACCCCACAACATATTTTCATGCCACCACAAACCCATCAAGTAATTAAGGTTTTTTACATTCCTAAGGAAGACCCTCGAATTGAGGCCATGCAAAAACAAATAGATCAATTGATGCAATTCACTCCTAGATTTTCAAATCAGAAACCAACTTTACACCAATTGATAAAACAACCAATTCATCCTTTGGTACCAAACCCACCATATTTGACAGATTTTACAGTACCCAAGTTTGACAAGTTTAAGAGAAGGATCCCAAAGAACATGTGAGCACCTTTTTTCATGCATGCTTCAAAATTCAAGATGATAATACTCTCATGCTTCAAAATTTTCCTTAAACATTAGGAGGGGATGCCATAGAATGGTACAGTCAATTGCTAAGCCATAGTATCTATACTTTTGACCAATTGATTGAGCAATTATTTGATCACTTCATCCTAAATGTTAAAAAGAAGATCTCATTATCTGATGTCTATGCCTTAAGACAACAGGATGATGAATCTATCTATGATTTTGAGAACTGTTGGAGGTTTATCATCACAAAATTGCCATTCACCCTACCAATGGATGATATAATTAAGATATTTACCAAGAGTTGCTTAAAAATCATCTCTTGGATGCTCCAACTAAGAACTTATCAAAATTTTGAAGAAGCTTTAGATCAGTCCAGTGTCATTGAGGATATCAAAATCCAAGAAGGCATCATTAAGCCCAAGAAGAAAGAATGGAAAAACAAAGGCCAATACAAAAGTAATTATTCAAGCCAACAAAAATCAAAACAATCTACCACAGCTACCCAATCCAATAAAGTAAATCAAGTGGTCATGAGCTAGCCAGTAGTGGCTTAACCACAAAAACCTATGCAGCAAGTACTGCAACAAACTTCCTATCATGCGGTCCCCTCAAAAACACAAGCTCCAACAATTCAAAACATAGTGCCACCTATGGAAAACCATCCCTGATGACAGTATGTCTAACAAAATCATAAATATAACCCACTAGATGATTCATATGCCTCTTTTTTTAGAAGGTTGTACGAGACAAACAAACTTGCTTTACCCGAAATTAGACTGTATGATCCCACCAAGCATGGTAAAAATTATAGAGAATACTTATTTTACCCCTATCATAGGCAAAATGGGCATGACATCAACAACTATGACATGTTTAAAAACATAGTCCAAGACCTCATTGACTTGGGGGCAGTTAAAGTTAATAGTCCCATTGCTCAAAAAATCCAAGACCTCGGTATATTTCAGAAACCACTTCCTCATCACGAGGAGGTGTAGCCAAACATAGCTAAAGATAACACTAAAACTCCACCTAACTAGGTCAACCATATTTAACAATACCAAGGGTTTTTAGGGGCTATTCATGTGGTCACTAGAGGTCAATAGAATAATCAAAAAAGGCAACAAACTCAAGAAAGTGTCACACAACCTTCTACGTTACCACCCATTCAAGTGTCCCCTAATCCATCATCACCCATTCATATACCTAGTCAATCGAATCCATCAAATCCATCCATCAATCATTCACCCTGATCAGTCATCTCATTGAGTAGTCGGTTGACTACAAGTTTAAAAATGGCAATCCATAAATTGTCAATATATGAGCTAATACAACAATATCCCCCACATCGGGAGGCATTAATGGAAATTCTAAAATCTATCAAATTACAATCACAAGATCCTAATACATTCAAAAACATTGTGGGGAGCATTCAAACATGTATGGAGCCTTCCATAATATTTTATGACTTTGAGATTAAGCCAATCTCATCAAGATTAGTAGACCCTCCATTGCATATCATGGCTTGAGGTGGTGTTTATACTTGTGGAGTGTTCAACCTCAGTGCCCCTGATTATGAGGTGAGGTCAGACCTTACTGGTACAACTTTATGATGAGTTGTACGAGGTTCGCTGTTGGAGGTGAAAGGGGATTGGATGCAGCTACCTGTTGTAGTGTTGGGGGTGGTAGCACATAGTTGTGGAGCAGCTGCAGGGATTTCCTTGGACCACTCGGGTAGAGATGGTGGACAGGGAGATTGGTTATGCTGCTCTATGGCAGAGGTCAAAGGATCAGGGGCAGATTCGGCGATGGGCTGGTGCCGTAGGGCACTATGTTGATGCCTTCTCGCATCTTACTCTAGGGGAGGTGTTCTAGCATCTGTATCGGGACTTTCCAACCTGGCCTAAGGTTGGGGAGTGGCTCCAATGGGCACATAGGAGTAGGTGGCCGATCGGGCGACATGGGACCGAGCAGGAGTACTTCTTGTATGTCTGAGTGACTCGACAGTTTGGGGTGCACCAGGGATTGCATGGTGATCATTTGATCTATCGGCATCGAGGCGATGAGAGGACTCTAGCTTGGCTGATCATTGAGCCATTGTGTGAGGAGTCAGATGTAGTGATCAATGTCCTTGACATGGATGATGTTAGGGTGACTGCAGAGTACAACTAGTGGTGGACGATGCAACGATGGCAGGGTGAGGGGCCTCTAGGAGGCGTAGATGCAACAACAGTAGGTGGTGAGGATGCAAAGGAATCAAGGGAGGGTTGGGGAGCTCCGCTCAATGATTCAAATATGGTAGAGGTTGACAACTTGACTGGGGATGACGTAGGGATTTCAGAGCAGCCGGGTATACAGGACGTTCCAGAGCAGTGGGTGTCAGAGCAGCCTGCCATCTTGGAGATGCCCATGCCTCAAGTAGTTCCAAGGGACATGGGGGCTAGGTATCACATTGAGATAGCATGATTGGAGGATCTACTACAGAGACAAGATGAGGAGCATGGGGAGGTTCTACAGGAGCGGGATAATGGGATGGGGACACAGATGCTTTGTGGGAGAAGGATCTCCTACGAACTCAGTTGGCATAGCACGATGATGCATTGGTCGTGTACCGTTGGCAAGAGGTGGATTGGGTCCAGCACAAGTTGGATTTGGAGGCAAATATTATTTGCCTTGGTGGACAGTTACCTGAGCTCACTAGAGGTGGATCTTCACGCCGAACGAGAGACAGTTAGACTAAGCAATCTGCTTCCTCTCGTTGCAGGTGGGTGGGTGAGGGTAGCGCTAGTGGGCATGATGCAGGGGCTAGCAATGCTAGTGGGCGTGATGCAGGGGATGGTAGCAGCCGCCCTGAGAGGTCCCATAGGACCCACACCACTGGGCGTAGTTCCAGTCGCACCGATCCTGTGTGATCATGGTGTCTGACTCCCAAGGCTTGGGGTTTTTGATTTTTTGATGTTTTTGATGTTTTTGTGAGGTTAGAGGACCAACTTATTATAGCCTACGGGCATTTTGATGATATATAGACATGACTTTATTTTTGGTTATACACTTGTCATGATTTATTGTTTATTTTATGCACATTTTAGTTAGTTGATGTATGCATGTGTTATTATGAATGCAATGTTTCTAATTATATGATGTATGCATATGGAATGGATGGAATGATTTGTTGATAACTTGTTGGTGGCACCATAGAATGTATAGGATTCACTGGTTTTCTATACTATGTGATGACTTTGCATGTGTATATATATATATAATTTTTTTTGTTTGTATTTTCTGATGGTGATGCAAGAATGGACATGTACAACATTTGTTTAAGAATGTAGTTAAGGTTTTTCTGAGACTCAGATGCTTTAACTAACTAGCCAAGATTGTACATTTATCTTACAAGACTTTTGAACAAGGTACAAATCAGACTTGAGTTTGACCAAGTTATGTCACATCCCTGTGTGTGCGATTGAATTTTTTTATGTGGTATTTATCAAGATACCGCCAGTTCTAGATAGGCTATCCACCAAACCTGTACTGAGGATCACCTAATTAGCTCCACTAACTCCTTTTTTGTATTTAGTAAGATTAATCTATGGCACAATCTAGAATACCATAAACTAGCTCATCCACATGCAAACATTGCTCTACACACATGCAAAGCTAATGTGATAGACATATCATCATGCGTTTAGGATCCTGCCATTGCCAGACAGGTTGTCCACAAAACCCGTAATGAGGATCACCTAGATGGCTTTTTGAATGCTGAGAATTTTAGGGGTTCAAGCTCAGGTGTCTTTCGGTTGCTCAACTTGTTGGGATACTTGCTGGCATACATAGTGATGAAAATCACTATTTATTTTTCTTTTTTGTTTTTCTTTTTGAGCAAGGGGTTTGAATAGTGGTGATAACTACTGTTATTTGATTTTTTATTTTAGGTTTCAAAGTTGAGCTCGTAGGTTTTTGGCTTATGAATGGAATTGATCCCTTTTGGCTTTGGGGATGACTACCCATCCTTTTTAGGGACGTGTAGTACGAATCCTTACAACTTTGGGGACCAAAGGTGATTGGGGATCTTATTATGTAATGGCATTGATCTTTTAGGCCTTGGGGATGACTACCCATCCTTATCAGGGGCATGTAGTATGAATCCTTATGACTTTGGGGACCAAAGGTGACTGGGGATCTGATTATGTAATGGCATTGATCTTTTAGTCCTTGGGGATGACTACCCATCCTTGCCAGGGGCGTGTAGTACAAATCATTATGACTTTGGGGACCAAAGGTGATTGGGGATATGATTATGTAATGGCATTGATCTTTTAGGCCTTGGGTATGACTACCCATCCTTGTCAGGGGTGTGTAGTACGAATCCTTATGACTTTGGGGATCAAAGGTGTTTGGGGTTTTTTTTTTATAGTGGATTTTAACCACTATTTATTGTGGGGAATTGGATGGGGAAGAGCTTGTCCTTCTATGAATTCTCAGCATTCTCGAACCATTCACATAGGGGAATGATCAGGCTAACCTTTCACCTATGGTACCCTAGACTGCTTTGTAGGTTTCTCTTGCATTCACACAACTTGGGAATTTTTTATGTGTTTTAACTTGTGTTGGGATGCTACGTAACGAGGTGTGATCCAAGTAAAACATTACCTTTGTAAAATTTGTCTAACTTTGTATAGTTTTTGGCTATAAATCTAAAGACATCTAAATGAAAAAACCCTAAATACATTAGGAGACAACTGACTATGATAAAAAATGTGGATGGCATTATTCTGGATGGATGTGTTTATAAAATGGACTGAATGTGGAAAATGATGGAATTGCCTAGCGATTACAGTCTATGCTGCTTATGATGTGTATGACCAGAAAATATGCAATGTATGTATGTGATGCCTAATGCAGTTTATTATTTTTTTGTGTTTTGATTTTTAAGAGTATGCATGGAAGTAAGATGCAATTTTTTTGTTATTTTTTATTATCTTTTGTTTTTATTTTTTTTTGAATATTTGTTTTTGACCAAGAGATTGTGGGAATCCTTGGAGCTTTTGGTTTGATCAAAGATTTTATGGATACCTTTAGGGCGTTTTAGGTTGACCAAGCGATTGTGGGATCCTTGGAGCTTTTGGTTTGACCAAAGGGACTATGGGCACCTTTGGGGAGTTTTGGGGGTTGACCAAGCAATTGTGGGAATCCTTAGAGCATTTTTTGGTTGACCAAGCGATTGTGGGAATCCTTGGAGCTTTTGGGGTGACCAAAGGATTTATAGATACCTTTGGGGCATTTTTGGGTTGACCAAGAGATTGTGGGAATCCTTGGAGCTTTTGGGGTGACCAAAGGATTTATAGATACCTTTGGGGCATTTTTTTTTGACCAAGCGATTGTTGGAATCCTTGGAGCTTTTGGGGTGGGCTATGGCTCTCTAAATATGGAATGGCCTCAAATGACTGATGTTCAAGGGTTCTAGTTCCTTGATTCCTTCAAGAGAGGTGAGTCGGTATGTTCTAGGTCCTATTTTATTGTCGATGACATAATAACCTAACCAATTTGTCGTGAACTTATCCTTTAAATGGAGTGACAAGTTAGAGTTTTGCTGGTTCTCTTTTAAGACCAAGTCACCAAACTGAAAGTCCCTTAGGTGAACTTTCATGTTATATGCTTTCTTAAGTCGCTCTTGATAGATACGTAAATGCTTTAGAGCATTGATGCATCGTTAATTGAGCAACGTAAGCTGGTCTAATCGGTCCTGCTATGCAGTGTCATCATCGATGAACTCTTGCATTGATATGCATAGGGAAGGTATTTCCAACTCGAGAGGCATGACTACCTCGGAGCCATACACCAACGAAAATAGAGTTGCCCCAATGGGTGTCCGAATGCTAGTGTGATAAGCCCACAAGGCAAGCAGGATTTGAATGTGCAAATCCTTATGACTATCTGTGACCATCTTTTTAAGGATGGCAACTAGCATTTTGTTTGACGTCTTTGCTTGCCCATTTGCCTGCGGATAATAGGGTGTTGAAAAACTGTGCTGAATTTTGTGCTTTGTTGTCAAAGCATGCACATATTTGATTTTAAATGACGTCCCATTATTCGAGATGATCTTGGATGGAATACCAAAATGACATATGATGTTATGTAAAATAAACTCCGCAATGCGGGGTCCAGTCATAGAGGTAAGCGAAATTGCTTCCACCCACTTGGTGAAGTACTCTATGGCCGTTATGATAAACGTGTGATGGCCTAACGATGCAAGGGAGATATTTTCAATTAGATCTAATCCCCACTACGAAAATGGCCAATCCGATTGGATAGTCTGCAAGGCCTGAGAAGGTACGTGTGTCAAATTAGCATGGTGTTGACATTTTACGCACTTCCTTACATACACGCAACAATCTCGCTCTAAAGATTGCCAATAATAGCCCATGAGAAGAATGCACTTTATAATGGCCATACCGTTTAAGTGGCCACTACGTGTACCATTGTGCACTTGGGTGATCACCCAAGCGGACTCCTGCTAGTCCAAGAAATGGAGGAGGATTCCTTCGTAGCTCTAACGATACAAAATATCTCCTAGCAAGACATGTTTTTTTGCTTTCTATTTGAATGATATTTTCATGGCATGCGTCAATCCAAGTGGGAGGCTACCTAGCTTGAGGTAGTCTCTTATGTGTGTGTACCAATCCTACTGATCAGAAACCTTGAAGGTATGAACTGCCAATCCCTCTTGCAGTTTGTCCCTAGCAAAAGCTGAGCTGGAGTGAACTTGTAAGAATAGCATGGTGTTGCTATTAATGAAAATAGGGGAGAATAAGGACCCCCATTTGGTGTGGTTCAGGCCATCGTGGATTCAAGCAAACCTATCCTGAGATGGTTTAATCTAGATCAGGTGGATTCCTGGTGTTATGTCAGAGCTTGTGCGCTCCATCGCAGATTGCGATAATGTTTTGACTTGAATGGTTGTCATCTCACTAGAAGGGTCTTGTAGGATTAGTGACCCCAAGGAGGCCATAGTGTCCACAAAATGATTCGATGATCGAGGGAGTGCCTCAATGTCGTACCATTCAAGCTTTGCCAGGAATTTGTCCACAAGGGCTTTGTAGGCCTGCAAAACTGGAATTTGCATTGGAATACCTCTTTTACTTGGTTGACAATTAACAGCGAATCACCAAAGATGTTCAAGCATTTGATGTTCATGGTGATTGATGTTTGAAGACCTATGAGCAAGGCTTCATATTCAGCATTTTTATTGGTGCACGAGAAATCAAGTTTAAATGATAGAGGTATTGGAGCCCCTTGTGGTGTGAAGAATACAATTCCTGTGCCACCCCCTTTCTCACATTTAGAACCATCAAAAAATAGGGTTATGTCGGCCTGTGACTCAGGCACATCAAAATCTGGCGATTCTGAGACATGGAAGACCCCATCATCAGGTAGCTCTATAGTCAGAGGTTGATCGTCTTCGAGAGGAGCCTCTACTAGTTGATCGATGATGACTTGACCTTTGATGGACTTATGTCCAATGAATTCGATGTCAAACTTCATCAACAACATGATCCATTTCATCGTGCGACTACTATGATAAGTATGACTCATCATGTACCACAATGGATTCTCCTTAGACATAACATACATCGTATTGCTTAGCATGTAGTGGCATAGCTTTTCGGTAGCAAATACCACTGCTAAGCATAGCTTCTCAACGTATGCATAGTTAAGTTCATAACTAACCAGGGTGCGACTAAGATAGTAAGTAGCCTGCTCTTTGTGTCATTCATTTTTCTAGGCTAGCATGGTGTCCAATTCTACCTCAGTATCTGAGATGTATAAGTAGAATGACACTCCTAGTCTAGGTGGTGCCAATACTGGTGACAAAGCCAAGTATTGTTTAATGTCATCGAAGGCTGACTGGCACTCGTCATCCTAGTGAAATGCTACCCCCTTGTGTAATAATTTATTCATGGGTCGACACTTGTTAGATAATTGTGCTATGAAGCACTTGATTGATGCGACCTTTCCTTGCAAGCTTCTTAGCTACTTGATGGTGGTTGGGGGAAGCATCTCAAGGATTTCCTTGACTTTGTTTGGATCCACCTCGATTCCTCATTTTGAGACTATGAAACCCAAGAGTTTTCTAGATGTGACGCCAAATATGCACTTCTTGGGATTTAGTCTGACTTTGTGTTCGATGAGGCAATCGAGGATCTTGCTTAAGTCATCGAGATGATCTAGGCGTAAAAGAGATTTGGCCAACAAATCATCCATATAATATTCCAAAGTTTTATGTATGTGATTGTGGAATATGTATGTCATATGTTTGTAGGTGGCGCCAACATTTTTAAGGCCAAAGGGCATGACCTTATAACAAAATGTCCCCCAAGGCAAGAGGAAATCGTCCTTGGGACTCGCTTTGTTTAGATATCTAAAATTGGTGTATATGCGAATCCTCCCGTCAGGCTTCTTGATGGGTACCATGTTGGATAGCCATGGTGGGTAATCCACACAGATGAAAAATTATGCATCCAACAACTTTTGTAGCTCGTCTTTGACCATTAAGGCTACTGTTGGGTGCATCTTACGTAGTTTTTCCTTGACTGGCTTGACTGTCAGATCAACAATTGGATTATGCGTGACTAGCTACAGGTATAGTCCTAGTATGTCTTTGTAGGACCATGCAAAAACATCCTTCTTCTCTTTGAGAAGGGTAATGTAATTGGCTTGCTCTTCGGGGGATAGACTTACCCCCAGCTTGATGATTTGCAAATTCATTGGATCAAAGTTGATGTCTACGTTAGTCGTCTCTTCGACTGACATGTGGGACCCGTCCTCTAATTGATGTGGAGTTGGGATCAGGTGGATATCAGTTGCTAAATTTAGATCTACATTTGGAACATTGGGTTCCTCTTTAGCATGGAAGATATCCTGAGTTGGTCTTGGGGTGAAATGAATAATCCCATCGCAAGGCAAGTACTTTGATGGGTATGGTGGAGAGTTAGCATGATCCCAGTATATGGCATCTATGTTTAGATACAATGGTCGTGCTGGATCAGCTGATTACGGATGGGGGCGATTAAGTCAATGGAGATCATGTTGATGAAGTGAATTTGGTCTCCATTACCACGCAGGTGGTGACTCGGACATCCTTGGTGATCTTTGTGCTCCGGATCTGGCTCTGTGGGTATTAGCACAAATGGATAAGCCTTATGTGTGAATAAAATTACAGGGTCTACCCTTGGCACTGATGGCTCTATAAGGTCTCTAGGTGGAGAGTACTCTCTGTATGCTTGAAGTGGTGGATACAATAGTTGGTCCAACTATGCTTGGTTTAGGTGCCACCTATGCCTTGGCCCCATGTTTAGATGTTAAAACATGTCATAAATGTCCATGAGGTATTGTTGTTGCCATATATGATTGAGATATGCCATCTCAGTCTCATCTTCATAATCACTATCAGATATCCATAGGCCTTCGTTGGCTTCAATAGTTGTTTGTGGTATGTGAGGCTCGTTCTGCTAGAGAAAGTTAATTTGGTCCCATAAGGGTTGTTCTACTCTCTATGGGAGGACCTGATTCTCTTAAGGTGGCATTTTCTCGATTGGAGCATTCAAGGGGAACATCCCTATGAATTCCTCCTGATAATCATCTATGGGCGTCACTTGCGAGTGATTTCTATAAAACTCGAAAGGGTCCCAAGGCACTACCTCATACTCTGACTCATCTTCTGAAGATCCTTCTATAGACACCAAAACAGCACCAATTTGATTATGTGACTGCAAACACTGATCGCATTGACACACACAGCCCCAAGGGCAGCCCCGAGAGGTTAAACAGTGGTCCTAACCACTCTCACAGCAGTTTTGGAAGGTTAGAAATCAATTTGGCACCTTCAGGAACTTTGCTCAATATCCATTCCACCCAGGGACGAATTCAAACTAGGATTCGCCCCACCCAGGGATGAATTCCAGATTCTCTCCAGGGTGGGGCGAATTGCAGGTTTGACAGGAAAAAAGTCAAATCTTGACAAATGGCAGCTCAGATCCACCACTTAACACTTCCTTCATTGCATGGGAGTGTGGGTGAGCATTTTTGAGCATTAGAGGCTATTACAAGGGCAGTCATGAAGTCCCTATTCAGGGAGGAATCTCCTTCCCCCTAGGAAGGCATGATTGCCAAGTGGCGCCTCTGCATGCCCATTTCAAGAGACCTCTAGGTCTATAAATTGGTGAGTTTCCTCACCCCATAAAAAGAGGAAAAATGAGAATTTTGGAGCAATGAAGTGCTGTCATTTTACTTTCACACCAACACCCTTTTGAGTTGTGTCTTTCACATCCTTGATCTCTTTTGGAGAGGAGGTCATAGGGTGGTTATTGGAAGCACAAATCCAGAACCAAACCTGAAATTTGGCCACAATATCCCACCCAATTTGTTTAAAATACCCCACAAGAGATTTTGGACCCATCCCAAGTGGATTGGTGCCGAAATCAGGACCCAAACGGTGGGTGGCCTGCCTCCGGGCGCCCCCCTCCCTGCACTGCTACAGTCCTAATCGCCCCTCTTCGGAGTGATTGGAAATTTGTGGTAGATTTTCTTTCTTTCATTTTTGCATTCAATTCTATGTTGCTTAGATAGGTTTCCATTTAAATTTCATTTTGTTTTGAACAATTTTGATCATGTTTCTATCTTCGTTCGCCTTTACTAACTTGCAGGTAGCATCATCAAATTCCCATTGACGGAGGCCAAATTGGGAAAATATGACCATCTGGGTCTTCCCAAAATACCCCCAATTAGCTAACCCCAAGTTTTTAGGTCGTTTGGAGCTTCCTAGATAGGACATTTGGAACAGTACCTTTTCGGCATTTTGTTGCAGGTGAATTCGTCCCGCCCCGGAGCGAATTCAAATCGGTGAGGAATTTCTTGACTGTTCTTTTTGTAGTGTCCTCTTGGTGATGTCTTGATGCCCCTATCAAATTTTCAGAGCATTTGGATTCATTTTAGTCATAGTTTAATTCATTTTTCTCATTCACTTATCGTAGGCTTGGGGATTGCATACTTTACTTTATCCGCAGGTTCTACTGACTATTTATTGTTCCTTTGAACGTAGGGTCTGGACATAGGAGGAGTAGCAAGGATTCAATACTCATCAATGCAAGTGGCGGTGATGTTTGGTCCGCCCATTTTACATGTGGGCACGTGGAAGAAGGAAGGGCATCCATGGATGTAACAAGAACGCATGTATTTAACACTCCTAGCCCCTTAAAAGGGAGGATGTGCATTGTAACCGAGTTGTGAAACATATAAATAAAAAGGGCTGTCTTCTTTATTGGCTTTTGTTTAAATTTTTTGATTCGCTCATGCTTTCCCTCTTTTCATGCGCTTTCAATTCCTAGGATTTAGCGTTAAGTCTAAGTTTAATTTGCATCGCATCTTCGCTTTCCTTTTTGCTTCCGTATCCTCGTGCTTTCAGTGGTGATCATGGTGGGACCTTGTCCTCTATTTTTAGGATCAGATATCTAATCAAAACTTGGTTGTTTTTGCTTGTAAGTACCGAGTTTTTAGATGTTGGACTGCTGTTCGTTCCATCCTGAGGCGGATACAGAGCTGGAATTCGTCCTACCCAAGGACGAATGGGAATCCGCCCCACCCTGTGATGAATACAGTCCTGTAATTCATTTCTCCCCGGGATGAATTTTTGTCTATGCAGTTTCAGGATAGAAACTTAGAACCAGCCGATTTGGGTAGAGAAGAGGTAAGGGTCTTGAACTCATCCTGTCATTTTCTATTTTTCTTTTTCTATTTTCCTGGTTTCTTTTTGCGTGCTTAGGAAAAGTTTGTTGCATGTTTATTTTCTTTCATGCAAAATAAAAAGAACCCCACACATCACGTGGCAACATAAACACCAAGGAGCTGGTCGTAAAACCCCAACCCTTGATCAAGACCAACGATGGATTTCATCACCACCTTGGCTTGAATTTTGCATTCATAAACCCCGATCGCTATTGTTGCTAGACGTAAATCTTGATGAAAACTGATCGAGTGTAGCTGGGGTGATTCCCAGTGCACGAGGATAAGTCTTCTATGGTAGGTGTCAAAAATAGGGCGATCCCCCTTCCATACCGCCTACGTTCCACGTACCATCTGCTCTCACGTACCTATAGTTTCCCTCACATAAGGGCGGGTATATAGAGAGGTTGGTATATCGGCCTGGCAATGGTATATCGAAGGGGCGACCATTTTTGGGAGTCATAAGAGCCATCATTTTGCATTTAAACATTCTTTACAAAAAGCTTTCAAAACAAAATCAAAACACACTAAACCAGGTTTAGAGCACACCTTTAATATTTAAACAAGATAATCATTGCTTTGCGTGTGTGATCTTCTCTATTTAGTGTAGCATAAAAATAATAAAAAGAAAAAAAAAAAAAACCTACGCATCTTGTAGGAAAGCACCACCATGGTGTACACCCGTAGCCAAGCCCAAGCAAGGGCGAAAGCTGTAGAGAGTGTACAAGGGGGCACAAGTTGCCTCCGCTATAGTCCCAAGGACTTGGTCATTTCACCTTGGCGGTCGGGCCCACAAGAGAGTCCACATCATGCCATTTTAGAATGGGACTATAGAGGCACCCCTCTGAGGGGCACCCCCATCCAGCATAGACCCTTCCAGGAGGATTCCTTACACGTGGCACTCAATATAAATAGGAAAGCTCCCTTAGAAGCTCGATATGAGTGGCCACCACGTGATGAAGCGTTAGAGCATAGGGTCCATGAGGAGAGGCCACAGGATTATGTCATCCCTCCATTGCCCCCTCTCATTGTCAGAAACAATAGGACAAATCTGGAGCACAAGGCTCCTCTGGCAGGGCGAGCCAACTCTGCCCGCCCCTTTCACACTTATGAAAGGGAAAATGAGGAAGACCCCTACCTTCCTCAAGAGCAATATATAGCATGGGAGCAATGCGCCTCCGCACCTGCTATTTACCAAAATCATATTTCAAGGCCAGAGCCTCGAGTGAATGCCACCAACCTCGACAAGGGGAAGCGACCTATAGAGATCTCGGATCACCATGATCGAGGTAAATGCATAGGAGAGGCATCTAGGCCTCCTAGGCTCAAGATGGCAGAACAAATCAACTTGGCAGTCGCCAAACATTCCGCCCACCAAGCACAGATTACGTGGCTTGAGCAAGATCAACAGCAGCTAGAGCATCTATACCGCCTTAGCAAGGAGCGCATTCAGTGCCAAACAGATGAGCTGCTCCATAACACGATGCCTGAGAGGCTTCCAACCCCTCGCACCCAAAGGGCAAAACCATATGAGAGGTGCAACCCCTTGGTACGAGATAGGTCCCCATGACCTTACCAAGTGCTACCTCCAAGACCTCCTAGACCTGAACGGGAGGCCACTCCCCGGAACAACGAATGGCTCCCTCCGTGGGGACCCACTCAGGGTCATAGGTCTCACCCAAAAGCTCCTCGAGAAGCTTATGAGGAGTATGAACAAGAAGAGGAGCGAGCTGAAACGCCCTATCAAGGCGGAGGGGCTGCTATCCGACCACCCCTCCATAGGCCTCAAGTCTCCCACAACCCACAACGGGAGCAAACTAAAGAGGAAGAGATTAAATCTTTCGATGCATACAAAGTGCTTCTAGAGCATTTGGAGTCTATGGAAACCAAAGCTTCTGGGCCCCAAAAGCCCACGTTACGCCAACTCCGCAGTCATCCTGTGCATCCATCAGTGCCTACACCCCCTTACCTCGAACACTTTAAGTTGCCTCAGTTGGCAATCTTTAAGGGTGAGGAGGATGCCCAAGAGCATGTGACCAGATTCTTGAGCCAATGCTTTGGCATTCAGGACAATGATGCGTTGTTGCTAAGGACATTTATAACCACATTCGTAGGCCCTACCTCGGATTGGTTCACCCAATTGTCGAAGCATAACATCAGAAACTTGGATCAGTTAGTGGATGCGTTCCTCGAACGCTTCGCCTTCAACACCAAGAAGAAGGCATCACTAAGTGACCTGGCCAGCCTCAGGCAGTATGAGGAAGAAACTATGGAGGCCTACGAGAATCGGTGGACTCTGCTTTCCAAGATACCCTACCTCCCTCCTATGTCCGACCTTACACAAATGTTCTCAAGAAGTTGTTTGAGATCGATCTCTGTGCTATTGCAGCTGCAGCAATATGCCACCTTAGAGGAAGCTCTGGCGCAACCCAAGATCATTGAAGAGATCAAGATACATGATGGCGAGATTGCCAAACCTAAGAAGAAAGAATGGAACAAGAACACAAAAATAGGGACTACACAACAAAAACCCGTTGCAGTAAATCAAGTTGCCATAAATGTCCCTAAGCCTGCACAAGAAATACAGCCTCAAAAGGCTAACTATCAGGCGGTGCCTCCTAATAATTATGAAAGAGAAAACCAGAAGCAGGAGCAAAATCAGTAGCGTCACCCTAGGTGATAATACACACCTTATACGGAGTCTAGGGACTCCCTATTTGACCGCTTGTCAGTGGCAAACTTGATCAACCTTCCAGAGATTCAAACCATAGATCCCAATGCACCAAAGCCTAAGGGATACCGGGAGGACTTGTATTGTAGGTTCCACAGGTGGAGGGGACATGACCTGAATGCATGTTGGAAGTTCAAAGGTTTGATACAAGACCTAATTGACAATAAGACATTGGCAGTGGACAACCCCATAGCACCAAACAACCAACTATGTAGGAATGATAAGCATAGTGACTAGGAACAAGAGATACCCAGGAGTTGCCCTCGAGGCAGCCACAAGAGAGGTTCCATCGACGTCACAACCTCAACAGAACCCTATGCAACCTCCTCCGCCTAGACCCATGGCCACGATTCGGACCAAACTCACGTAGAGTTTGAGGACCACGTCGGCTAGGCTCTCCATATATGAGCTTATACAACAATCAACACCCCATCGGGAGGCTCTCATGGAGATATTAAAGGCCATCGAGTTGCAGCCCCATGAAGCGAATTCCTTTAACAACTTCGTGGGCAATGTAAAATGATGCATGGAGCCAGTCATCACCTTTCGACAAGACGAGGTGAAATCAGTGTCTTATGACATGGCAGATCCACCCCTGCACGTTATCGCGTAAGTCAACAGGATCCTGTATAAGAGGGTGTTAGTAGACACTGGCTCATCCAGTAACATCATTACCACAGCAGCATTGAAACATCTAAAGTTGTCGGCCTCTCACATCACGGCTTCCACCTATACATTGCAATCATTCAACGATGCGATATGCTCGACATTTGGCACAATTGTCCTACCCATTCAAGTAGGACAAAAGACGATACCTTCATTGTGCCATATTTTGGAAGGTGAGATGGCTTATAACATCTTGCCAGGGCAACCATGGATAAGGGACATGAAGTGTGTCCCTTCGATAGCTCATCAGTGTTTGAAGTATACATTTTAAGGGGAAGTGCATGTAGTCCCGGTGGACTTGGAACCCTTCAAATATTACAATGCGATGCAGTTGATGTCGCAATCGACCCTTGCATCGATGCATTTGGATTTTTAGCTAAATCCATCTAGACAAGGTCTGATTTTGCAAGCATCCCTGGTGATAAATCCATCATAACCCCAGCTAGGTACATCTTCAGCGTATGGTCCTTCACCAACGACGCCACCTATTGTGGCCAAATAGAAGGACAAATGGAAGACAACTCTAGAAGAGGCTCAACCCCTATAAGAGGCACTGCCAACGGTATCAACCATCTCTACCGAAGAGAGGCCTAGCACAATGGAATTTGAGGCTCCTAGTTCACCCAACATGGAGTGGATTCAGGAAGAGCTTCTTTTCCCTCCCCCTCAATCACCAACAATCACTGTTGAAATGGCCAACACGGGCCTGGGGGAGTATTTGGTGTGGAATTTTGTAGCAACGCCTGCACTAGATTCCATGCAAGACATGGGGAGACCTCGCCTCCCCATCGATACAATGTTCCATTAGGCTGCCCGCCAAACCAGACCAATTTCGTGTATGGGGGCCTTGATCATGGTACGGAGCCATGCACCAAACAACCACCCTTGTTAACCTCAATAACCCTTTCCCTTTTCTAGAGAGGGACAAAAGTTTAGGGACTCACTTTCAAGGAGGTTATAGACAGTGTCAATAGGGATCTTCGGAGGACGAATCAGAGTATGAACCACATCATATGACCCCTTCGAATCGAGATAGTGATCACTCTCAAGTGATCCCCATGAATGACTATCAAGAGAGCCTCTTGACAATGTTCCCTCTAGAGGCTCCAATCGAGCCAGTGCCGCGTCAAGAGAATCAGGTCCCCCCACGGAGAGTGGAACAACCACAATGGGGCCAGATTAATTTGCTCAAGTAGGACGAGCCTGTAATACCTCAAACAGTTGTCGGAGCCAACGAGGGCTTTTGGATCTTCGATAGTGATTACAAAGATGAAATAGAAATGACATATCTTAATCACATGCGATAGATGCAACAACCATACCCCTTGGAGATTAATGACATATTTGAACAGCTGGGCATAGTGCCAGGGCATGAGTGGTACGTAGACCCAGCAGGGTGGGACCAAGTGTTGGATCTACCACTCCAGGTATACGAAGAGCACCTTCCACCCCGAGACCCTAGAGTGATATCAGTGTCGAGGGTAGACCCTATCCTCCTATCAGCACATAGGGCCGATCCATTCATGCCAATCCCTACAGATCCAGATCCAAAGTATAGGAATCATCTAGAATGTTCAAATCACCACACCCACGGTAATGGAGACCAAAATCATTTCATCAACATGATCTCCATTGACTTAACCGCCCCCATATGCAATCTGACTGATCCAGCATGGTCATTGCATCTAGACATAGATGCCATAGACTGGGATCACGTCAATTCACCTCCATCCCCATCAGAGTACTGGCCTTTCGGTAAAATGCTTCATTTTACCCCAGGGTCAACTCAGGATATCTTCCATGCTGAAGAGGAACCCAAGGTTCCCAATGCGTATTTAAACTCAACAAATGATATCCATTTGATCCCGAATCCACACCAGTTGGAGGACGGATCCCACATGTCGATCGAGGAGATGACTGACGTAGACATCAGCTTAGATCCAATGAATCCACAGATTATCAAGCTAGGGGTAAGCTTATCCCCCGAAGAGCAAGCCGACTACATTACCCTTCTCAAAGAGAAGAAGGAGGTTTTTGCATGGTCATACAAAGACATGTCGGGGCTAGATCCGTAGCTAGTCACGCATAATCTAATGCTTGATCCGATAGTCAAGCTAGTTAAGCAAAAACTATGCAAGATGCACCCAACAGTGGCCTTGATGGTCAAATATGAATTGCAAAAGCTATTGGATGCACAGTTTGTCATCTATGTGGATTATCTGCCATGGTTGTCCAACATGGTGCCCGTCAAAAAGCTCGATGGGAGGATTCGCATATGCACTAATTTTTGAGATCTAAACAAAGCAAGTCCTAAGGATGATTTCCCCTTTCCGAGCATCGACGCATTGGTAGACGCTACAGTAGGTCACGAAATGCTATCCCTCATGGATGGTTTCTTGGGATACAATTAGATTCGTATCAATCCCGAGGACCAACTAAAAATGGCGTTCACAATGCCTTGGGGGACATTTTGTTATAAGGTCATGCCTTTTGGCCTTAAAAATGTTGGTGCCACCTACCAACGTGCCATGACGTACATCTTCCACGATTACATGCATACAACTTTGGAAGATTACATGGATGATTTGTTGGCCAAATCTCTTTTGTGCCCAGATCATATCGATGACTTAAGCAAGATCCTCGATCACCTCATGGAACATAAAGTCAGACTGAATCCCAAGAAGTGCGTATTTGGCATCACATCTAGAAAACTCTTGGGTTTCATAGTCTCAAAGCGAGGCATCGAGGTGGACCCAAACAAAGTCAAGGCAATCCTTGAAATGCTTCCCCCAACTACCATCAAGCAGCTCAGAAGCTTGCAGGGAAAGGTCACATCAATCAAGTGCTTCATAGCATAGCTATCTGACAAGTGCCGACCCATGAACAAATTATTGCACAAGGGGGTAGCATTTCACTGGGATGACGAGTGCCAATCAGCCTTTGACGACATTAAATGATACTTGGCTTCACCGCCAGTATTGGCACCACCTAGACTAGGAGTGTCATTCTACTTATACATCCTAGCTATTGAGGTGGCACTGGGTGCCATGCTAGCCCAGAAGAATGAACTTCACAAAGAACAGGCTACTTACTATCTTAGCCGCACCCTGGTCAGTTATGAACTTAACTATGCATACATCGAGAAACTCTGCTTGGCAATGGTGTTTGCTACCAAAAAGCTATGCCACTACATGTTGAGCAACACTACGTATGTTGTGTCTAAGGAGAATCCATTGCGGTACATGATGAGTCGTACTTATCATAGTAGCCGCACGGTGAAATGGATTATGTTGTTGACAGAATTTGACATAGAGTTTATTGGATAGAAATCCATCAAAGGACAAGTCATAGCCGATCAACTAGCAGAGGCTCCTCTTGAAGATGATCAGCCTCTGGTCATAGAACTACCCGATGATGGGGTCTTCCATGTCTCAGAATCGCCAGATTCTGATGAGCCTGAGTCACAGGCCGACATAACCCTATTTTTTGATGGTTCTAAATGTGAGCAAGGAGGTGGCATGGGAATTGTATTCTTCACACCGTAAGGGGCTCCAATGCCTCTGTCATTTAAATTAGACTTCCCGTGCACCAACAATAATGTCGAATATGAAGCCTTGCTCATAGGTCTTCAGACAACAATCACCATGAACATCAAGCGATTGAACATCTTTGGTGATTTGCTGCTAATTGTCAACCAAGTCAAAGGGGTATTCCAATGTAAATGCCTAGTTCTGTAGGCCTACAAAGCCCTTGTGGAAAAATTCCTGGCAAAGCTTGAATGGTACGACATCGAGGCACTCCCTCGGTCATCAAATCATTTTGCGGACACTATGGCCTCCTTGGGGTCACTAATACCGCAAGACATTTTTGGTGATATGACAACCATTCAAGTCAAAACACTATCACAATCCGTGATGGAGCATGCAAGCTCTAACTTGACGCCAGGAATCCACATGATCTAGATTGAACCACCTTAGGATAGGTTCTCTCGAATCCACGATCATCTAAAACATGCCAACTAGGGGTCCTTGTTCTCCCCTACTCCCCTTAATAGCAACACAACGCTATTCTTACAAGTTCTTTCCCGCTCATCTTTTGCTAGGGATGAACTTCAAGAGGGATTGGCTGTTCATACCATCGAGGCTTTCGATCAGCAGGATTGGTATTCACCCATAAGGGACTACCTCAAGTTAGGTAACCTCCCACTTGGATTGATGCATGCCACAAAACGAGCATTCAAGCAGAAAGCGGCAAAGCATGTCTTGTTAGGAGACATTTTGTACCGTCGTAGCTATGAAGGGATCCTCCTTCGATGCTTGGACCAGCAAGAGTCCACTTGGGCGATCGCCCAAGCGCACGATGGTACATGTGGTGGCCACTTCAGTGGTATGGCTATCGCCAAGTGCATTCTTCGCATGGGCTATTATTGGCCATCTTTAGAGCGAGATTGTTGCATGTATGTAAGGAAGTGCGTGAAGTGTCAACATCATGCTAATTTGACACATGTACCTTCCCAGGCCTTGCATTCGATCCAGTCGGCTTGGCCATTTTCACAATGGGGCTTAGATCTAATCGAAAAGATCTCCCCTACATCGTCAGGCCATCACATGTTCATCATAACGGCCACAAAGTATTTCACCAAGTGGGTGGAAGCAGTTCCGCTTACCTCTATGACTGGAACCCGCATTGCGGAGTTCATTTTACATAACATCATATGTCATTTTGGTATTCCATCCAAGATCATCTCGGATAATGGGACGTCATTCAAGAACAAATATGTGCATGCTTTGACCACAAAGTACAAAATTTAGCATAGTTTTTTGACACCCTATTATCTACAAGCAAATGGGCAAGCAGAGGCATCAAACAAAATGCTAGTTGCCATCCTCAAAAATATAGTCATGGATAGTCATAAGGATTGGCACATTTAGATCCCACTTGCCCTATGGGCTTATCACACTAGCATTCGGACACCCACTGGGGCAACTCCGTTTTCACTCATGTATGGCTCTGAGGTTGTCATGCCTCTCGAGTTGGAGATTCCTTCCCTATGCATTTCAATGCAAGAGTTCATCGATGATGACACTATGTGGCAGGCCCGGTTAGACCAGCTTACGTTGCTCGATGAATGACGTGTTAATGCTCTCGAGCATTTACGTATCTATCAAGAGTGACTGAAGAAAGCATACAACATGAAAGTTCACCTAAGGGACTTTCAGGTTGGTGACTTGGTCTTAAAAGAGAACCAACAGAACTCTAGCTTGCCGCCCCATCTAAGGGACAAGTTCATGGCAAACTGGTTAGGTCCCTATGTAATTGACAGTAAAATAGGACCCGAAACATACCGCCTAGCCTCTCTTGATGGAATCAAGGAACTAGAACCCTTGAACATCAGCCATTTGCGGCCATTCCATATCTAGAAGAGCCATAGCCCAACCAAAAAGCTCCAAGGATTCCCATAAATCGCTTGGTCATCCCAAAAGGCTCCAAGGATTCCCATAATCGCTTGGTCAATCCCAAAATGCTCCAAGGATTCCCATAATCGCTTGGTCAATCCCAAAATGCTCCAAGGATTCCCATAATCGCTTGGTCAATCCCAAAAAGCTCCAAGGATTCCCATAATCGCTTGGTCATCCCCAAAATGCCCCAAAGGTGCCCATTACCCCTTTGGTCAAACCAAAAAGCTCCAAGGGTTCCCATAATCGCTTGGTCAAAAATAAGAAAATTCAAAAAACAATAAAATCATCAAAAATAACAAAAATTTGCATCTCATTTCCATGCATGCTCAAAATCATCACAACAATAAAGAGCTCTTTTTGCATCTCATCTTCATACTCAAAAAAATCAATCCATCAAAAACAAAAATATATAGTTGCATTAGGCATCGCATCCATACATTGCATATTTGTGGTCATACAGGTCAAAGGCACCATAGACTGTAATTACTCTGCCAATCCATCTTGTTCCACATTTCTCCATTTTTGTAAACAGTCCATCAAAAATAAACGCCATTCACATCTTTTCACCATACCATAGTCAGTTGACTTTTAATGTATCAAGAGTTTTTGTCATTCAGCTGTCAATAGCTTTTTAGCCAAATACTGTACAAAGTCAGACAGATTTTACAAAGGTAGAGTTCTACTTGGATCACACCTTGTTACGTAGCATCCCAACACAAATTAAAACACATAAAAATTCCCAAGTTGTGTGAACGAAAGATGAAACCTGCAAAGCAATCTAGGTCACCATAAGCGAAATGGTTATCTTGCTCATCCCCCTATGCGAATGACCCCAAGAATGTTGAGAGTTGGCAAAAGGACAAGAATCTTCCCTACCCAATTCCCCAAGAATCCCAAGTTCTCAAACAGTTGCAAACATCTACAAATTTGCAAACATCAAAACTCCAAAAATTTGACATCATAACCGAAGTGCATACATCAAAAGGCACAAACAATAGTGATCCTCATCACTCATTATTCAAATCCCTTGCTCAAAAGAAAAAAAAATAACAAAAATAAACAGTGATTCTTATCACTATAAACAAGCAAGTATCCCAATACAATTGAAGAAAAGAAGGGAGTCGAACTTGAATCCCTGGAACTCTTAGCATTCAAAAGGTCATGAGATAAACCTCAGTACCGGTTTGGTTGATAGCCTATCGGTCACTCGTGGCAAACCTCCCGCATGACGATATATCTGTCGCATTAACTTGTGTGCAGATCAATGTTTGCATGTGGATGAGCTAGCTTATGGTATCCTAGATCGCACCGCAGATTAATCTAACTAAATACAACAAAGGAGTTAGTGGGGCTAATTAGGTGATCCTCAGTACAGGTTTGGTTGATAGCCTATCTGGCACTGGTGGTATCCTGACAAATACCACATAAACGAACTCAATTGCACACACAGGGATGTGAAATAACTTGGTCAAAGACAAGTCGGATTCATACCTTGTTCAAAATTCTTGTAAGATAAAAATACAGTCTTGGCTAGTTAGTTAAAACATCTGAGTCTCAGAAAACCTAACTACATTCTAAACCAACTATAATATCTTTCAACCTTACTTCACCATCAGAAAATACAAAAAATAACATGTATACATGAAAATTCATTTACCACAGCAATCACCTAAGATAAAAAGCCATCAAGTTCTGAATAGTCTATGGTGCCACCACCCAAAATCACAAATTTAATTCATTCATTTCCATTTGCATATCATATAAATTAGAAACATTTGCATTCATCATAACACATGCATCCATCAATATAAATTAACATGCATACATACACATTCATCAATCATTAGGCATAACATCAAATCATGACACATGTGTAACAAAAATAAAGTCATCCGTATATATATCATCAAAAATGCCTACAAGCTACAATAACCGGTCCTCTGACCTAGCAAAAATTTCAAAAAAAACAAAAAAATTGCACAAAAATGCACCAAAACAACTAATAAACTTGCCCGATGAAAGTGCTTTTGCACTTGACATCCCGGGCATGCAAAATGGATGTCGGGGTCACAAATCCTCACTATCCTCCTCCCTAAGAAGGCTACCATAGCCGGACCGCTCCACGGGAGGACGAATTTTCAAGAATTTCATCCCCAAGCGGCATCGCCAAAAGGGTCAAAATCCAACCAAAAATAGCAATAACATTGCCGAACGAAGGCGCCTTGGCGCCTGACATTCTTGGCATCCAAAATAGACATTAGGGTCACAAATTGTCACTATCCTACTCCCTAATAAGGCTACCATAGCCAGACCGCTCCATGGGAGAACGGATTTTTGACAATTTCAGCTCCAAAATGCATCACCAAAAGGGTTAACACCCACCAAAAATAGGTCTAAATGTCAAAAAACTGCACACACATGTAATGCTAAACATCTGAAGGCACCCTTGCACAAGTCATCTTGGGTCAAGCGACTCGTCACTTTTCTCATGAAGGTCATTCCCTCATCGATTCGTCGCTTGAGGGGGTAGTCACACTTAGTCACCAATCAACAAGTACACACCCAATTAAGGAAAACGACATGCATTCAAAGAATCATTGACAAAGACAATCACGCTCTTGCTTGGGGTAGTAAACAAGCAATAATCACAAGCTGATCAATCACTTGGCATTTCGTGAATCATGAACTCAAGGTTCCCACAGACAAAAGGTTGCACCCTTTGCCTATTCATGACTGATCAATGTCCAAGATCAAGTAACACCTCACCGAAAAAGGTTAACACTTGAATTAAGTTCCTTCGCTCGTTAGAAGCAAGGATTCAAGAATGCATGCCCTTTCCATACTTGGGGCATCAAAAGTTGGTTAGGTTACTGAGAAACCCTAATCATTAGTGCTTTGGTTATCTATTTTTGCTCGACGCTGCGCCTTGCACAATGCATCCCAAAAAGGGGCATCTGTAGACACCAAAACAACACCAATCCGATTATGTGACTGCAAACATTGATCGCATTGACACACACAGCCCCAAGGGCAGCCCCTAGAGGTTAAACAATGGTCCTAACCACTCTCACAATAGTTTTGGAAGGTCAGAAATCAATTTGGCACCTTCAGGCACTTTGCTCAATATCCGTTCCACCCAAGGACGAATTCAAACTGGGATTCGCCCCACCCAGGGACGAATTCCAGATTCGCTCCAGGGTGGGGCAAATTTTAGGTTTGACGGGCAAAAAGTCAAATCTTGACAAATGGCAGCTCAGATCCACCACTTAACGCTTCCTTCATTGCATGGGAGTGTGGGTGAGTGTTTTCGAGCATTAGAGGCTGTTACAAGGGCAGTCATGAAGTCCCTATTTAGGGAGGAATCTCCTTCCCCCTGGGAAGGCATGATTGCCAAGTGGCGCCTCTGCATGCCCATTTCAAGAGACCTCCAGGTCTATAAATTGGTGAGTTTCCTCACCCCAAAAGATAGGAAGAAGGAGCATTTTGGAGCAACAAAGTGCTGTCATTTTACTTTCACACCCACACCCTTTTGAGTTGTGTCTTTCACATCCTTGATCTCTTTTGGAGAGGAGGTCATAGGGTGGTTATTGGAAGCACAAATCTGGAACCAAACCCAACATTTGGCCACAATATCCCACCCAATTTGTCGACAATACCCCACAAGAGATTTTGGACCCATCCCAAGTGGATTGGTGCCAAAAAACGATAGGCAGGACCCCGGGTGCCCCCCTCCCACACTGCTATAGTCCTAATCGCCCCTCTTCGGAGCGATTGGAAATCTATGGTAGATTTGCTTTCTTTCATTTTTGCATTCAATTCTATGCTGCTTAGATAGGTTGTCATTTAAATTTCATTTTGTTTTGAACAATTTTGATCATGTTTCTATCTTCGTCTTCGCCTTTACTAACTTGCAGGTAGCATCATCAAATTCCCATTGAAAGAGGCCAAATTGGGAAAATCTGACCATCTGGGTCTTCCCAAAATACCCCCAATTAGCTAACCCCAAGTTTCCAGGTCGTTTGGAGCTTCCTAGATAGGACATTTGGGACAGTACCTTTTCGACGTTTTGTTGCAGGCGAATTCATCCCGCCCCGAAAAATTCAAATCGGCGAGGAATTTCCTGACTATTCCATTTTTGTAGTTCCCTCTTGGGGATGTCTTGATGCCCCTATCAAATTCTCAAAGCATTTGGATTCATTTTAGTCATAGTTTAATCCATTTTTCTCATTCACTTATCGTAGGCTTGGGGATTGCATGCTTTACTTTATCCACAGGTGCTACTGACTATTTCTTGTTCCTTTGAACGTAGGGTCTGGACATCGAAGGAGCAGCAAGGATTCAAGACTCATCAACGCAAGTGGTGGCGACGTTTGGTCCACCCATTTTACATGTGGGCACGCGGAAGAAGGAAGGGCATCCATGGATGTAACAAGAACGCATGTATTTAACGCTCCTAGCCCTTGGAAATGGAGGATGCCCATTGTAATCGAGTTGTGAAACATATCAATAAAAAGGTCTGTCTTCTTTATTGGATTTTGTTCAATTTTCAATTCGCTCATGCTTTCCCTCTTTTCATGCGCTTTCAATTCCTAGGATTTAGCGTTAAGTCTAAGTTCAATTTGCATCGCATCTTCGCTTTCCTTTTTGCTTCTGTATCCTCATGCTTTCACCTTCTTGACCTTGTATATATCCCTCTTGTAGGTGACTCCTCGAACTTTCTCCTTTCATGATCGAAGGGAAAGGGTTGTTGAGGTCAACAAGGTTGGTTGTTAACAATGGGAGATAATCCCCCAATGTGTACGTTGTGTTAGGATTGGCATATGGGTCTTGTGCCAACCCATCCTTGTTGCCTATCCCTAGGCCTTGCATGTTCTCTACCAAGATGTCAAGGGGCAAAGGGTGGTTGAACCCTATTCTTGATTTGTTGACAAAGAACGCGCACCCCTTGCTCATATCTGCCCAACCCATATATGTGCCAATTACATTGGCCAAGATATTTCAAAGCGAAGTCTGGGTTGAACAAATAGTTGGTGTTCTCGAAAAAGGGCTCTTCGTTGCCTTCCTCTTGCAGGTAAGGTTCAATGTCATTGTGGGTATCCCAAAGGGATAATAGTGTCGATGGGGAGGCGAGGTCTCCCCATGTCCTACATGGACTCAAGCATGGGTGTTGCTACAATGTTCCATACTAGATACTCCCCTAGGCCCATATTGGCCATCTGAACAGTGATCATTTGCGGTTGAGGGGGAGGTAATGGGAGTTCTTTCTAAGTCCAATCCATGTTGGGTGAACTAGGTGCCTCGACTTCCATTCGGCTAGGCACCTCTTCGGTAGATATGGTTGAGACTGATGGCAGTGCCTCTTCCAGGGGTTTCTTCCCATTGTCCTTCGGTGTGGCCACCGTAGGTGGCATAGTTTGTGAAGGACCAGACGATGAAGATGGACCTGACTAGGGATTTGAGGGACTTAACAGTGGGGATGTATGCGGAATCGGACCCTGTTTGGACGGATTCAACTGAAATTCCAAATGTTTTGATGGGAGGGTCGATTGTGGCATCAGTTGCACCATATGGCAATACTTGAAGGGCTCTAAGTCTATCAGGACTACATGCACTTGCCCTTCGTATGTGTACTTTAGGTATTGATGGGCTATCGAAGGTACACACTTCATGTCCCTGATCCAAGGCCAGCCCAGTAAAATATTATAGACCATATCACCTTCCAAAATGTGGAACAACATAGGAATAGTCTTTTGTCCCACTTAGATGGGTAGGAAAATTGTGCCAACCGTCGAGCATATCACGTCATTGAATGCTCAAAGAGTATAGGTGGAGGCCACAATGTGAGATGCTGACAACTTGAGGTGCTTCAATTCCATTGTTGTGATTATATTGCTAGATGAGCTAGTGTCCACCAACACCCTCTTAAATGGAATCCTGTTGACCCGTGCAATGACATGCAGGGGTGGATCCGTCATATCACCAGTCACCGATTTTAGTTCGTCTTCTCTAAAGGTGATGACTGGTTCTGTACATTGTTTTACATGTCCCACAAAGTTTTTGAAAGAGTTTACTTCGTGGGGCTGAAGCTCGATGGCTTTTAATATCTCCATTAGAGCCTCCCTATGGGGCGATGATTGTTGGATGAGCTAGTAGATGGAGATCCTAGCCGATGTGGTCCTTAAAATTTGGGTAAGTTTAGTTTGAATCGTGGCCACTGGTCTAGGTGGGGGAGGTTGTGTAGGGTGCTGTTGAGGTTGTGACGTTGATGAAACTTCTCCTGTAGCCGTCGCGGGGGCAGCTATGCTTGGGTACCTCTTGTTCGGAGTCACTATGCTTATCATCCCTACATACCCCTACATAGGGCAATTCTGTGTCACCTCATTGACTTGAAGGGTCTTTGCCTACACATCATGGGTAGGCAGGGGGTCTTTGAAGACCTCCATCTATTGGTTGTTTGGTGCAATGGGATTATCCACTGCTAGCGTCTTGTTGTATATTAGGTCTTGCACTAAGCTTTTTAACTTCCAACACGCGTAAAGGTCATGTCCTTTTTGTCGATGAAATCTATAGTACAAGTCTTCCCTATAGCCCTTGGGTTTTGGCACGTTGGGGTCTACGGGTCGACTTTCTAGCAGGTTTATCAAGTTTGCTATGGACAAGCGGTCAAACAAGGAGTCTTTAGACTCTGTGAAGGGTGTGAATTATCGCCTAGGGCGACACTGGTAATTTTTCTCTTGCCTATGATTTTCCTTTTCATAGGTATCAAGATGAACTGCCTGATAATTAGCCTTTGGGGGTTGTATTACTTATGCAGGCTTAGGTATGTTTATAGCAACCTGATTGACCATGATGGATTTGGGTTGCATTGACCTAGTTTTGGCATTTTTGGGCCACTCTTTCTTGCGTGGCTTGGCAATCTCACCATCCTGTATCTTGATCTCCTCAATAATTTTGGCTTGTGCCAGGGCTTCCTCGAGAGTGGCATATTGCTGCAGCTGTAATAGCACAGAGATCAACCTCAAATAAATTTTCAAGAATATTTGGGTCAGGTCGGCCATGGGAGGGAGGTAAGGTAGCTTTGAAAGCAACATCCTCCATCGATTTCCATAAGCCGCCATGGTCTCTTCCTCATACTGCCTGAGGCTAGCTAGGTCACTTAACGATGCCTTCTTCTTGGTATTAAAGGCAAAACATTCGAGGAATGCATCTACTAGTTGGTCCAGGTTACTGATACTATGCTTCAAAAATTGGGTAAACCAATCCGAGGGAGGGCCTGCGAACGTGGTTATAAATTTTCTGAGAAGCAAAGCATCGTTGTCCTGAATGCCAAAGCATTGGCTCAGGAATCTTGTCACGTGCTATTGGGCATCCTCCTCCCCTCTAAATATTGCCAATTAAGGCATTTTAAAGTGTTCAGGGTATGGGGGTGTAGGCACTGAAGGATGCACAGGGTGACTACGGAGCTGGCATAAAGTGGGATTTTGGGGCCCAAAAGTCTTGGTCTCCACAGACTTTAAGCACTCTAGTAGCACTTTGTATGCATCGAAAGATTTGATCTCTTCTTCCTTGGTTTGTTCCCATTATGAATTACGGGGAACTTGAGGCCTATGGAGGGGTAGCCGCATAGCATCCCCCCTACCTTGGTAGGGCATTTCAGCCTGCTCTTCTTCTTGCTCAAATTCATCATAGGCTTCTTGAGGAGTTCCTAGGCATGACCTATAAACGTGGCTGGGTGCCCGCGGAGGGTGCCCATCATTGTCTCTAGGGGTGGTCTCCCACTCAGGTCTAGGAGGTCTTGGAGGTAACATTTGATAAGGTCATGGAGACCTGTCTCGCACCAAGGGGTTGTGTCTCTCATACAACTTTGTCCTATGCATGTGAGGGGTTGGGACTCTCTTAGGAACAGTTTTCTGGAGGAACTCATCTGTCTGACGTCGAATGCGCTCTTTGCTAAGGTGGTACAGGTGCTCTAACTATTGTTGATCTTGCTCAAGCTATGTGATTTGTGCTCGGTGGGCAACATGTTTGGCAAATGCCAAGTTGATTTGTTCTACCGTCTTGAGTCTAGGAGGCCTAGATGCCTCCCCTACACATCTATCTCAATCATGATGATCTAAGATCTCTATAGGTCACTTCCCTCTGTCGAGGTTAACGACATTCACCTGAGGCTCTGGCCTCAGTAGGTGATCCTGATAAATAGCAGGTGTGGAAGCACATTGTTCCCATGTTGTGTATTGCTCTTGAGGAATGTAGTGGTCTTCCTCGTGCTCCTTTTTGTATATCTAAAAGGGGCAGGCAGAGTTGGCTCACCCTGTCTGAAGAGCCTTGTGCTCTGGATTTGGCCTATTGTTTCTAATAGTAATAAGGGGTAGAGGAGGGATGATGTAATCATGTGGCCCCTCCTTATGGACCCTATGTTGTTCTAGCGCTTCATCGCATGATGGCCACTCATAACGAGTGTCTAAGGGAGCCTTCTCATCTATGTTGAGTGCCACATGTAAGGACTCTTCCTAAAAGGGTCTATGTTGAATGGGAGTGCCCCTCGAAGGGGTGCCTCTATAGTCCTATTTCGTCATGGTATGATGTGGACTATTTTGTGGGTCAGGCTGTCAAGGTGGTATGACCAAGTCCTTGGGGCTATAGCGGAGGTGACTTGTGCCCCCTTGTACACTTTTCGCAGCTTCTGCCCGTGATTGGGCTTGGCTACGGGTGTACACCATGGTGGTGTCTCTCTACAAGATATGTAGGTCTTATATTCTTTACAATTTTTTATGCTACACTAAACAAACAGGAGCCACACAAACAAAGAAGTGATTATCTTGTTTATAGATTAGAGGTGTGTCCTAGATCTGGTTCAATGTGTTTTGATTTTTGTTTTGAAAGCTTTGTAAAGAAAATTTTGGTGTATATGCAATATGAGGGCTCTTATGTCTCCCAAAATGGTCGCCCTTTAAATATACCACTGCAAGGACATTATACGAAACCTCTCAATATACCCACCCTTACGTGAGGGAAACTATTGGTACGGGAGAGCATAACAGTACGTGGAACATAGGCGGTACGAAAGCAAAATCACTCTATTTTTGACACCTACCATAGAAGACTTATCCTCATGCGCTGGGAATCACCCTAGATACACTTAGTCATATTTCATTAGGATTTACATCTAGCAACAGTAGCGATCAGGGTTATGTATGCAAAATTCAAGCCAAGGTGGTGATGAAATCCACCGTTGGTCTTGATCAAGTGTTGGGGTTTTATGAACAACGCCTTGATGTTTAGATTATCTTGTGGTGTGTGTGGTTATTTTTACCTGCGCAAAGAAAGCAAACATGAAATAAAATTTCCTATGCAAGCAAAGAAACAAAAAAATCACATAAAAAGAAACAAAAAATTACAGTGTTCAGACAACCTACCTCTTCTCTGCCCACACCAGATGCCCCTGAGTTTCTGCTCAAAAACTGCACAGAGAGCTAATCGTCCTAGGGTCGGATGAACAGCAGATCTGTATTCATCACAAGGTGGGATTAATTCCTTATTCGTCATAGGGTGGGACGAATTCCTTATTCATCCCAGGGTGGCATGAATTCCAATCTGTATTCGTCACAGGGTGGCACGAGCAGCAGTCCAACACTTGAAGGATTAACACCTTAAAGCAAAAACATACAATTTTGATCATAAATTTGATCCCAAAATCAAGGGACAGGGTCCCACCGTGATTGCCACTGAAATCACAAGGATATGAAAGCCCATAGGCATACCGGGTGCGGTGCAAACAAAAGCATATGAAACGCTAAGTCCTACAAATGAACAAAGGACTAAAGTGCATAAAAAAGGGGAAAAAAATGAACTGAAATGAGATATAAAGAAAATGTAAAGTGCAGCCCTTATTTTTATTAATTTTTCTTTGAGAACAGGTTACAATATGTCTGCTTCCTTTTTAGGAGCTAGGAGCGTTAGATATAGCTTTGTTACACCACGAATGGTACACTTCCCTTTGAGATCTTCCGCATGCCCACATTTGAAATGGGCAGGCCAAACGTCGTCACCACTTGCATGAATGCATACATAGTTCCTTGCTTCCCCTTCAGTGTCAAGATCCTACGTTCAAAGAAACAACAAATGATTAGTAGCACCTACGGATGGAGGGAAATATGCAATCCCCAAGGCCTCTAGTTAATGCATGCATGAAATAATAAAAATGGTAATCAAAACATGTCAGAATAATATGAAATTTGGACAGAAGCATGCAAACACCATCATGAACACACTACAAAAGGAACAGTCAAGAAATCTGCTATATATTTCTAATTGCTCCGGGGTGGGACGATTAGGACTATCATAAAATGTCAAAAGGCAACCTCCTAAATGTCCCATACAGAGGCCTCCAAAACATATATAAAGTTAGATTTAGGTAAAATGAGGCATTTTGAGATGACCCAGAAGGTCGAATTTTGCATATTCAGCCTCGATCGCCCTGTATATGAAAATGCTCCCTGTATGTTAGTGAAAGCAAAAAGCAATGAAAACACAGTCAAAACTCATCAGAATAGCATGAAATTTGAATGGCAGCATATATGAAAGACATAAAATAAAATGCAAAAATAAAATTAAGGAAATATTCTATAGATTTCTAATCGCTCCGGGGGGGTGCGATTAGGACTGCGGTAGTGCAGGGGGTGCCCGGGGGTAGGATGCCCGTATTTTTGGGCTTGGTTTCGGCACCAATCCACTTGGGATGGATCCAAAACCTCCTAGGGGGTTGTGTCAGCAAATTATGTGGGGTATTGTGGCCAAATATTTGGGTTTTGGGTTCATATTGCGCTTCCAATGTTCACCCAATAACCTCCCTTCCAAAAGAGAGATCAAGGATGTAAGAAGCACAAGTGAGGGGTGAGGATGTAATTCGGAAGCACTCCATTGATCCAAATTCTCCTACTCTATTCTCTTTTTTGGGTGAGAAGACTCACCATTTTATAGACCTGAGGGTCTCTTGTGAATGGGCATGCAGAGGCGCCACTTGGCCATCATGCCTTGTCAGGGGAGAGAAGATTCCTTCCTGATTAAGGGTTCCATGACTGCCTCTATGACTGCCTCTTTGAGATAAAAAATGCTTACTCACACTCCCATGCATTGAATGTGGAGTTGAGTGGCAGATCTGATCTGCCATTTGTCAAGGTTTGACCTTTTGCCCGCCAAACCTGCTATTCACCCCATCTTAGAGCGAATGCTGCTAACCATCCTGGGGTGGGACGAATACTAGTTTGTAATCATCCCAGGATGGAACGAGTAGGGATTAGAGTGTTTGAATGGTTCCAAATTGACCTCTGACCTTCCAAAACTATTATGGGAGTGGTTAGGACCACTTTTTAACCTCTAGGGGTTGCCCTAGGGGCATGTATGTCAATTCAATCAGTGGTGTCGTCACATGATCATATTGGTGCTGTTTTGGTGTTACACATATCATGGCTCTAATTGACAAGAAATATTTCAAGAGAATCCTTGTTGATACTGGTACTTCTACCAACATTATCACCACATCCTCTCTTCATAATTTGAATATTCCTCCATCTCACAAAACCAAATGATCCTTCACCCTCAAAGCATTCAACGATGATTTGTGTTCCATAGTTGGCACTGTTGTTTTGTCCATCCAAGTAGGGGCTAAAATATTGCACACAATGTTCCACATATTGGAAGGATACATGGCGTACAATGTACTCCTTGGAAGACCTTGGATGAGGGAAATGAGATGTGTCCCCTCCATTTTACATAAATGCTAGAAATATGTCCATGAGGGATAGGTACATTGCATATCGACAGACATCGAGTAGTTTAAGTATTGCAATATCATCTTAAATTCTTATGAGTCCATGCTCTCTTCCACTCATATTTTCCTATCACCATCATCCAATCCATCCATCGTTCCACCAACCTCTTTATCAAAGGATCCCATTCTTGAAGAGCTCCCAATCACCAAGCCTCAACCAACCACCATACCCTCATCATCATCATCAATGACTACATGCACATGTGGTCATGGTCCATCCACATCATCAACATCATTGTCATCCACTTCATCATCATCCATTTTGTAGCCTTCCCAATCCAATCCATCTCCTTCACCTAATGTCTCACAAGTCGAATTGACGGATTGTGAGATACTTTCATTTCCACCATTTCTTGATCCATCACTTGACCACAATCCTCCCATATCATCCAAATTTGAAGTCCACCTCACCAATCTTGGTATTGGTGAATATGTGGTCTATGACATCACCATCACACCACTCACCATCCCAAGTACTAAGGATTTCGGTCATCCACGTGACCAACCTTTAGCAATAGGAGCAGTTTACAATATGGGTTCAACTCCAAATAGCATTAAATTTGTATATGGGGAATTTAATCTTCATCAAGTCCAACACCCATAGAAGAACCCAAAGAACCATAAATTGCCAATATTTCAAACATGTCAAGATTTTCGTCTCAATATTTCCACATTATCAACTGGCAGAGCAATGGTCTAGGATTGCATGAATAGTGTGTGCATCAACCTATCAATGTTTCATATCAATAGGTGCATGATCGTTCGGATCTAGGTTTCCACCCACTTCCTACCATATCTTATTTTGAACAAACCTTACAAAGGCTTAACCTCAATTCAGAAGAAGAAGCCCTCCATCCCGATAATTCTGATGAGGAAATCTATGAATAATTCAATCTTGTGTCGATAATTTCATATGAACCTGAAGAAGAATCAAAACCCATCATTACCCATACCGAACAAGATGAGTTTTATCTCAACATGTTCCTCATCCATAAGCCCATATTTCACTTGCTTCTTCCATAAGAGTGAGCCACCCCTACTGGTGAACCACCATATCTATTCCATTAAGCCATTTCATAAACCAACTTGTAACATATGTACATAATTCAAAACAATGGTTATCACCACTACACAAAAAAAGTTCAAAAAATCAATCAAAAATCAAAAACATGTTTTTCTTTGCATTACATATACCATTCAATAAAATATGTTTTGTGTTACTTGTTGTTGTTCAGGTTAACCAAGCTCCTAGCACCATTTTCTAGGTTCCATTCATCCCATCCCATATTGTCCACCTTGCCCATAAGTCAACATGAATCATGTTGATTTATTCACCTCACTCTACAAACCATACAATCTGTCTAAACAAATTCTAATTGACATAAGCCTTATTGATATGGACTGAATTTCATCACCTCCAACTTTTTCCAAATTTTTCCTATCTGAGGAATTGTTAAGGGCTTCCGCCAACTACATTCCTCCATCCCCTCCATCTTCGTCTTCACCTTCACCTTTGAATCCTAAGGTTTTCCAAGAGAAATAGATGAAGATAAGACATAAGAGTTAGATAATATCATAGACTATCCAAACTGGATCTCAAACATGGTACCCATTCACAATATTAATGGGACGATATGCTTTTGTATTGATTTTCAAGACTAGTCTTAGATATTCCTCGTATGGGGGTACTCTTCTATGCATTATTTAATTATTATATATACATGGCTAATACACAAAACTATTTGCATACACTTCATTCATAACATTGCATTTCACTTGCATACACTTCATTTCAAACAATGCATTCACCCACATTTCACAAAATTGCACATCATACATTGCATTCACATACATATTTTGCATTTCATATTTAGGGATCATTTATTTAGTTCAAGGTCTTAATTGGTCCTACAAAAGTCATGTTGCCTTAATCAGGGGCACCTTCACAATGTCATCCACAAAATTCCACAAAGTCAAATTGCCATCGGCACAAGCCACATTCAAAAATTCTTAGGTGTTTTCGGTCCCTCAACCACCCCTAGTGTTTTAAGCAACCTCCAAAAATCATTTCGAGTTGTTCTTAGGACCGTTACACATATACACTAAGAAAAATCTAGAGTTTGGAACTGATTCCAAAAATAATCCTGAACCAAGCACAACTTTCACATCTTAAAAACATCTTGTGTCAAAGAGGGATAACACCATACTTGGTATAAACCTTGAGGTAAAAAGGGTCATCCTTGCTAGTCCCATCATGCAACATAGTCCATAAAAATAGTGGTTCTCACCACTATCACAATTCCAAAAGTAAAATAAAGAGTACAGATAAATCCCTAACAAAAAATCTAAATATTTGTATCACACACCACTGATCAATTGGATTGTAAGGATTGTCCTACATTTCCAGTTAGATTGTTAGGTAGTCATCCCCAAAACTTAAAAGATCAAATAAAAAGTCATAGACTATGGAGTTAGCCTCTACTAGAGCTATAGACACTTGACTGGCAGTGGAGTACGCTCATGCATGGTGACATATCTCTTTTAAAAGAAACCTCTGATCGCTCATACAGATAAGCTAGATTCTTGGTTTCATCCATAACATGTTTACCCAATTTACTCAATATGAGTTAATAAACTCACTTGCACACACACTAGTTCTTGATTGTCTAGGGTCATTACCTTACTCTTGATTCAGTAAATGAACCCACTGCACACACATTTGGTTCTATAAGGATTATGTAGTTTTAGTGAGTTTTTTTTATGCCACTAGGATGTTTGAGTCTCTACAAAATAGGCAGTATTCCATATCAATATCCATATCTTCTTCCATGTCAACATCCATGTCACGTCATGAGTCATTCACCCCACTTTCCATCATGTTTGGTGCTCTTGATTAAACAAAAATTCTAGAAAATGGCCAAAACAAATATCTAAACTATAAATGAGCATTAGCACATGTCATCTTACATTAGTCATCTATAACATAAAAGGTAAACATAAACATAAACATGCATTCAAAAAATGCATTCATACAAATATATAACATAAAATGTATAAGACATGTATATATATCAATGAATGTCAAAATGCTACATACAATGGAGCACTAAGGATGATATACAAAAAGTGCATCTAGCAGGGGTCTGTGACCTAGCAGGAGCCTCAGACCTAGTAGGAGCCCTAGATCTAGACTGACTATGCCTAGCACCCTCGGATGCAGAAGAGGTTGGAGGATCTGGAAGTGGAATATGATGTTCCATAAACCTATCCTCCAATGCCTAAATGTATCTATGCTAATATTGAAGGCGTCGTATGTCGACCTCATGCCAGCACTCCCACTCCACTAGCTTTGCCTAGAGAGCCACAGTCCTCGTATCCCACTCTACCACCTGTTGCTCCAGTTGTGCCCACTCCTCCTCACTATGGCCTAGGGTTACATATGAAACCTCCACCATCTCCTCCCCATATTTGCCATCTCCCCCAACCTCGGGTGCCTATTGTGTCATACCCTTCACATTTTTCCTTTGACTGTTAGAGCAAAGGTGCCACTACCTCTTACGGGTATCTTGGGTCCCCTTACCCTATGTCTCTAGGGTACCCTCACCCTAAGTCCCTTGGGTAGCCTCATACCTAGCCTCTCGACCACCACCCACATAAACCACTCCTCGAGATGGTACCCATGGGGTCTTCACTGCAAACCATGCATCATTCTACGTAGTTGTACCCACTTCCTCCACATTCATGATGTCCAACTCATCATCCTCCAAGGCCACCCTCCATGGCTTCATTCATGGTAACCCTACCTCCTCTAAATGCCTCTTATACCATGTTGACTCATTGAGAATATTCTACCTTAGCCCAAATTGGCAGAGTACTCGAGAGAAATGGAAGTACTCAACCTCACTCCTATGCCTCCCAATCACCCATCCACCTTGTTGCACCCATCATAGATGCTCTTCATCCTCAGTCCACTAGGCACCTAGCCATGGCCTCCATACCACTTGGTTGGATGTCAATCCCATCCATAAATCCCTGTACCACTAACTCATCCTCATAGGACGACTTGGCTGCACATCCTCCACCAACACCCATCGTATAGCATAGGTTTCTCCCTACCAAAATCCTCCATAGGTAACCCCATTGGTCGAGCAACTCTAAAGTGCTCCCATCCCTAGAATTGTAGTAGTAGGTTGCAACCCAATCCCTTTCACCCCCACCTTGTAACATCATAAAGCTCCTGGTACACTTGCATCAATAATGTAGGATCCCATGCATACACCTACCTCATGGTGAGCATATTGTTCACAACCCATATAATGTTCCAAGGGAACCTACAACCAGTGTTGTTCAAGGCCACAATTTTGGCCAAATGAACATCACCAAATATCGAAGGGGATCTAACTCCTTTTCCACATACATGGACAAATAGGGGATGCCTTCGCTCTCTACCTTCCCCCCATCCTAGGTATACCCAAACATCCTCCTCATATTTTTCTTCCAGTTGAGGCCTACCTCAACCTAGAGATCCTCCACTGGCACCTTGAGGATGTGATACACATCCTCCAAGGTCACAATCACCTCACCCATGCAGAGCTAAAATGTTCCCCTATCTTCATTCCACCTCTCTGCCAAGATAAAGAGGTACCCATCATCAAACCTAACCACATCTAGCCAGGCTACCTTCTCTATCCCCACATCCCTAAGAAACTCCCACTCATACCTCATAATCACATTTCTCATCCCGAGGACATAAGGCAAAAAATATTGTCAAGCCTCCAAAACTCTAAACTACAACACAACACAAAACATTTGTTAATAAGTCATAAAAAATTAAAAACAAAAAAAAAACAACAAAAATTTTGCACAATAAACAATAAACAAAAAGTTACCTTAGCAATCTATTCCCCAGCAGTAGCCCTGAACTCCACACCAGCTCCCTCCACCACCATAGCTTTCGCACTCCAAATACCTCACCTCACATCTCCTCACTCACCCTTCACTCCTCAGATGCCATCCAATTTCATTTAATCTCGACCACCCATTTACATCAATCTATGCCACACCCTAGATTTATTATCTACCCTTGGATATGCTTTAATGTTAGGCATATGATTAGTACCATTGAAATCCTAGGATGCCCTAGGTTAGATTATAAATAGGAGCAGTTTTTATGGCTCAACCCCTAAGTCCCTAATTTTCCTAATTCCAAGTTCTCGAGTTTTATGAGCTCTCAAATACCTTGATTCCCTGAGTGCCTTAAGTATTTTATCAAGCCTTTTGTGCCCTAGTCCCCTTCCATCTGTCACATTTATTCCCTTCGCTCACCATATCCATCACCTCAACCTGCACCCTCACTCGATATACTTTTGAAGAAGTTCCCATCAGCCTCTAGGCATCTCCGAGCGCATTTTTGTCAATGCCAGGAACCCACGGGTGCCTCCTCACCAGTCCTAGGTGCCCATGGGCATTTCCTATAGTCGCTAGGTGCCCGCAAGCATTTTACGCTCCCATTATTGGAGTCCCTTTAGTCTCTTGGCAAAGTTAGGGCATCTCCATACCAGCCACGTGCATCAGACATCACGCATTAGAAGATAGTAAGAAGGCAAAATAGATCAACCCTATATTTATATATTTTATGCATGTATTTCTATTTATGTTCACTTTATTAGCATTATCTAGTTAGGATTTCATTATTACATATAGAGGGTATCATGTTGTGGAGCCCTTGCATATAACTACTAACTATTTTCTATGTCATTGTGTGTAGATTTGGAGCACTACATCAACATATGGAGTGGCCCAACCTTGGATATTCGAAAATCCCACTCAACCTTGTTGGGATGAAGATGCGCTTAAAGACACCACAACCTTACTTCTTAGGGTTTCGAAGAAACCTAAATTTTTGTAATATTGTATAAAAAGGATTTAATAATCTGAGCTT
>JAQPPZ010011202.1:0-43215 GCA_028583015.1 Wollemia nobilis | reverse complement strand
ATTTTAAATCTCTATCCTAAATAACATATGATTTCCATGTTTTATAAACATTCTAATTTATGATAGCAAAACTAAATTTTACAATAAATAAGTGAATCATATCTATTAAACAGATAAGGAATTTTCAAAATTGGTTAAAACTAGTTTTCATAAGAATAAACACATGCAGAAAAACTTAATGGTTTGAGAAATATGAAACCTATTTTGATTTGAGGGGGAGGGAAGGGTCCTGCTCCCTCTTCCTGCTCCTCCTCCCTCGGTTCTTGCCTAGTTCCTAGCTCATCCCATGTCATCCCACTCCGGGAATGCTTTGTAGCAGATGATCTCCTTAAAGGAAATACTTCTCCACTTTCTACTCCTTTCCCAGTAGTTCTAGGGTTTCCCTACCTGAGCCCATGGTCTGGTGCATCCCATGGGTCTCCTAGGGTTTCCTGCATGTTTTTAGGATCCCTTCTCAGATCTCCCTCAGGATTTCCCCTGGGGTATTTTTTAGGTTTTTTGCATGGATATAATTCGAAAGGCTTCCTCGATCGATGGTGGTGGTAGGTTGGGATTTTTAATGCTTCCTAGTGCATCCTGTGAGGTCCTTTATGCTTTGAAGTTGGTCTAGGGGGGCCAGTTTCCTCTTTTTCTAGTGACTCCTCTTTGGGGTGCCTATGGTTGTTTTTGGTCCCATCTTGTTGGATAGGGTCCTTTTTGATTTCCTGTTTGGGGTCTTCTTCTTACTGGATATGTGATTTGGTGGACACCTAGGGCATAGGTTAGCCTTCAGGGTGGACATCTTCCTCTGCTTGGATTGTTTCTAGTCCTAGTCCTAGTTCCCTGAAGCTATACATGAGCAAGGATGGGGGGATCTTGGTCCCTTCTTTTGGGGTTCCTAGGGGTTCTATTGCATATCTAAATCTTGGGGGGACCCATGATTAGTGCATACAGACCCTGTTTCCCCTAGCTTAGGCTTTCGAAGATCCCATATTTGTGTCTATTATCACTTCCCACCTAGGATCCTCAGGTTGTTTGTTTTAGTTCTTTTTCAGGGGCTTCTAGTCCCAGTTTTCTAGATCTGTTCATGATCAAGGATGGTGGTACTTGGGCCTTTTAGCTGGAGTGGTGGGGGCTTCCTTCTATATTATCTGGTCTATGGGGGAGATCAATGTATTTGCAACTATGGTCCCTCCTCTCTCTTTTAGTTTTGGCTTTCGGGATCCTTTCTTTGTGCCTATTACTATTTTCCCTAGATCCTTCTGGTTTCCTTATTTTTCTCCTTGCTATGCATAGGGATATCTTGGACTATAGATATCCCCAGTAGTGTTGTTCCACTTTTTAGGCTCATGCGGAGGCTTCCCACCTTTGTTCTTTGAGGACCCTGATGCCATTTCACAGGTTGTCCCATTGTTGATCCCTGGCCTATATTCTGGTGTTGCTTGCTACTTTGCTCGTGCGACTGCTTGCTGCTCCACTACACCCTGGGTTGCATCCGAAGCCATCCATAGCGAGGATCCTCTCCATTTTTATAAAAATTCTTTGCTTCTAGTTTTTGGGTAGAATTTCTAGTTGTAGGCTATTCTTGACCTTCCCAGTCTCCCTATGCAGGTCTAGGTAGGTAAATTGTATCCACCCCTGAGAGGATACCAGACTATTGTATCCACCCCTAGGTGGATCCCTGACTACTGTATCCACCTCTGGGATGATCCCAGACTTCCAGTAATGGGAGGATGATATTTTTGTGAAGTGGGCCTCACTAGTTGCTACTAGAATCTGGTATTTATGTTGGATCAAGGGTTGTTTCTGGTCCTTTCCATTTTAGTTTGTGTTTATTTTCATGTACTAAGGAATTGCTTTAAATCTTGATGCTATAGCCCTTTTTGTTATAAGGTTTTGGGATCCTCTTAAAAAACCCAATTTATATATAAAATTCTAGTTACTTATCAAAAAAAGGAATAAAAACATGCAACTTATAAGATTTAATGAAGCTCCTTTAAGTTTGGGCCTTCGAAGATCGTATATATAAATATGTAGCCAATGAAAAATCCTATACCTTAACTGTTGTTATGGGAAAGATAAGATATGAATAAATTTTGGACTTCAAATATACATATGCAATCAACTTCAGCAATTATGTTTACCATAATTTTTTTTAAATAAAGAACATCAAATTATTCATGGATTTAATCCTCATAGATAGAAGCTATGATAAAGCATATTTCTAGTCAGTGAATCAAAATCTGACGATGACATGGCACCATTTCATCTGTAGCAAACGAACTGGATGACATCTATTCCTATTTACTTGTAGAGGCTATGTATAACCTCACAAAGTTTATGTTGCATGGTGTGGATTAGTTTATCATTTAAACATAGGTACATTGATATTTGAATTGAGTGTAGAGGTTTAGATCACATCTACACTAGTTATGAATTCATCGACGTCCATATAAATTCCTTGGACTACACTCGATGAGCACTGCACAATGAAAGAGGCTCCAAGTAAAGGTTGTGCACTAGGGATCCTCTGAAAGATGATGACAGACTTTAGTCCATGGGTGGGTATCCATAGATCTATTTTATGATGTATGAGTTAAAGCAAGGATGATATCAATCAGTTTAATACTCCCAACCTAGGGCAAACAATCATAGGTCAAGATGCACATACAATTACAAACTAGGAATTCTTCGAAGAATGACGACAAGGCTCAAATAGGTATGTCTTAGAATTTCATCTATGGTTTGCTTGAGATCTCAAAAAAATAAATTGGAAAGGCTAAGACATCTGTGATTCATCCTGATACTAGTAATCATTATGCTTACTTACAATGCGTAGTAAGTCTATCTTCAGAAGTCTAAACCAAAGAGGATTCAAGCTTACAATCAACATGGATATATCCAAGTTGGAATTACATAGCAATCACCATTTGTAGAATGGGGTGTACACCTTTGGCTCTGGTTGGAACCCTAAACATGACATACAATTGGTTCACATTCCTCAACCATGGACTCAATGATCTTCAAGTGGTGTGCAATGATTGGCTATTAAAGATCCTAATGTTGATTTATGGACCATACCCTATGGCTACAAAATTACCTAAAACTCATTGGTCTTCATAAGTTTCTCATTAGAATAGTCTGTGGCTCGAATGCAGGGAATAAAATATACTTTAGAATTCACATGCACTTTGAGGAGGAATGAATTGGCTCCGTTACCCCTTATTAGAATATCAAAGTTTATGATCCGACAACATAGACCAAGGAAATTATGTTTCAAAATTTTAAGTGGCATAATCAGTTTATAACAATCAATTTCAATAATAAACTACTCAGGCCAATATACTTTAAGAGAAACATAATTTTAAGAGAAAAATTTTCATCCTTAGATGATGTTTGGTAGGTCATTTTGAGAAAAGTCACAAACTGTGGTAGTGTATGCTAAATAAGAAACTCAGGTTGATATAGGGATGATGCAGAAGGAATTTGAAGTGCAAGAAGGGTAGGACATAGCTAGAGCTCATTAAAAACCACCTCGAGAAGGTTAGTTTAAAATTAATATTGATGGAGCTACTAAAGGTAACTTGGGTAGAGCTGAAAGTGGTATGCAATAATCATGTTCGAATAATGCTCTATTGGGAACTGCAAGACTTGGGAAATACCATGAAAAATGAAGTAGAAGTCTTAAATATCAAATATGCTTCTATCTAGGTAATAATACAAGGTTACAAGAGGATAATATTAGAATCAAATTCTCAAATATTGGTAGGAGCTCTCTGTTGCATGAGAAAATTTTATTTGAAGACATGGAGGTTGAGGATTCTTGTCAATCCATGTTAAAAATTTGTGAAGGAAATTCGATGATTTGATTCCATTTTATGTGAGTAGAGATCTAAATAAAATGGTAGACTTCCTGGCTAAGATGGGTACTGTGAAGGAGGTAGGGGTTCAAATGGCACAGTGACATGACTATTGAGGATGAAAAGATTAGACAGGTTGGTGAGCAAATCCAGTGTTTAGCTAATTTGGACAGTCATTGTAGAAATATGGTTTAGGAGATTTGGTTCCAATGTAGATCTTCTTTTACTGTTATAAATAAGTGTTCTTGTGGCGTAAAAGGTTTAAAATGATTGTGGCATGGTGATTATAGGGGCGGATTGCACAAAGATTTGTGTGGCGGCTTCTGGCGCATAACGCGAATACTATGGCGGCCATAAAAAGCTGGACAGCCTGCCCGAATTCGTGGCGGCTACCGATTCCACCATGTAAATTTTAAAAAATAAATAAATAAGTGTTCTTGTCGGCTAAGGCTGGAAGGAGTTTCATCCAACTTATAAATAATATTGTTTGTTTTAGTATAAATTTTTCAAATTCTTTTTAAAAAATTATGTGATAATGTTATTTTATTTCTTAAATAAATTATTATTATTATTTTCAAGACTCTTAATTTTTAACCTTTTAAAATCATTAATCAAGTGGTTTAACTTTTAAAATAATAAATGATAATTATAAAATAGTTTTCACATTCAAATCTCAACACCTTGCAAGTAAGAATTGTTATTTCTGGGTTCAGGCATTGCCAAACTCTGCTCGAAAAGTGTGGTCGTAATGCTATTACAATTTGAGGCGTGAAAGAGGAAATGCCCACCGATATCATTGGACAACAAATAACAAGGCCCTTTAAATGGTGCCACACAAGGGTGAAAAGCGAATAATTTTTTTTTGAGACTTCTGTTTTGATCAATACAATATTTTGTTAGTAACTGTTTTTAGCACTACACATATTGACTGATTGGTTAAAGTTCAAATCCATTAAGATACTTGAGAGTATTGTGCACGGTGCAAATCTCTTAAAAACCATAGAAAAGCAACTACTTCCAATTAGTTTACGCTCCAAGAGTTAATTGACTTGTATGGTCAGTAAACAACGATAACCATTTTATAATAATAAATAGATACATGCCCGAATGCATATGTTGAACATACATACATATGACGAGCAATTTCAAAACTCATACGTCAAATCAAAACGATGGGCATTAAAATAGTTTACTCGTTTTGCTTGACCGACATGGAAAATAATTGCCCGTAATATCATGATTACATAGGCTCAATGACGTTTGTTTACCCGTATAATCTGAAGAGTCAGTATTCTCGGGTGAATCCACTTGGTAATGAAATGACCACATGGGTGCTTGTCGAAGTCCGTAAGAGAACGCATTTGTTTTAGGTCAATGCCGTGGGCAGAGCTCCCACCGTATCCGCAGCACCCTTCAACGAGGTAGGCTGTCTTAGGCCCTAGGGAGGCAGATTTACTTAACCCTCTTCGGAAAGAAACGAACGCACAATCGTTCGTGATGTCAACTATTTGTGGGGGCCTTTGAATTTTTAACATCTTTATAAATTTCATTACAAAGAACTTGCGATCTTTTTTCAAAGTTTTAAATCTATTGAAGCCGTCCACTATTAGACTATTCTTTGCATCAAACTTTCAATGTGAAAAGAAACGGTGGATTATTCAAGATGTTCAAGTCAGAAACGAAAACATGTACCCTGCCTGTGCTAGTCTATATTTGGTTTCGTTGAGGACAATCTAATTGGACATTAATACAATAAACCTTCCCTGGTTGCTGAAGGGTGCTTCTAAACCATCCTCATCCAAAACAATGAATTCCCCCTTCGATTACGTGTTCTAGTTCCCGTCAATTTCTTGTCGACCACTTACGTATTAAATAGAAAGTTGATTTTAAGGTGTGTCATACAATGATGCGATCCCTAGGCAAAATTATTTAAACATTATTATATAATTTTATATTTTTATTTAAAAAAACTCAAATTCAAATTACAAAAATGTGCATAATTATATTAAAAAAAAACACATCAAGTGGAGGTGCCGTGTTAATTAAAATCACTAAGAATGTGTATAATCATATTAAAAAAAATCAATCATCAATTTTGAAACGGCCTCTCTGATGAAGGTGCCGTGTTTCTACGACCCCACGGGCCCCAAGTTCCAACCCTTCCCATCGCACTGTTTCGTCAAAAGAATCGCCTTAGATTTGGGCGTGGAATTTTCTCATGGTTATAATTGTATAAAACGTTTTCCACACTAAAGGGCCCACCCGTACCTTTCTAGAAAATCGGAATTCCGTGTGAAGAATCCAGACATTTGCATTATTGTATTTCCACACACTATCTGATGTGCGGATACAGCTTTTCGTGGGATATGATGGCTCCGTTTTGTTCGGACTCATTCCTTTGACTGCAATAGAACCGACTCTTTAAAGGTTTTGCAGTCTTCGTGGATGTATATAATGGTGGAGCAACTCATACCAAAGTTCAATGCAAATATTCTGAATTTGTTTTCGTCTCTCTTGTTACACGTTCAAGCAAGCAATGGCAACATCAGCTGCGGCCTATGTCACCGAGGTTAGGCGTAAGCGTCATGGAGAGTATCTTCCCGATTTTGGCGACAGTTACTACAGTGATCCGGAGGATCATCAGAATTCAAAGAAGCGTTCGCGTCTTGGACTTCTATCGGAGTTTCTGTGGTTAGATGATTTTGGGGATCTGGAGACTGTCCAAGATGAATCGGTATTGACTAAAATGAAAAACCTCGAGGAAGAAATATGCAGGACCTCCAAAATATCCACCGCGAGGGTTCATAATGAAGTGGAGAGACATACTACATCAAAGGATGAGACTGACACAGGTGAAGTTAAAAAAACTGTGGCCTCAACTGGTTCGTACGAATATCTTGTGAGTGCCACCGATGACGAACTTGGCATACCTCCGAGTCCGCCTCCGCCTGTGGACGAAAATGATGGGCGGAGTTTCTCTCAGAATTATTTGAGTGACTTATTCGAGGATTCGTCAGTGGAATCGTTGGTCACAGCAGAGAATATCGACATTTTGGAGCCATGTTTAGCATATTGCTATTCGGATAATTACATAGATGATTGGCTATACGGCGGTGTTGTTTCTGATGCGGGGCCTCAAGAATGTATCGCAAGGTCTCTCTGATTGGTCTTAGTTTTATGATGTTTTCTTCGCGTCATGGAAACTACAATACTGGCGGTTTTATGTACATTGATATCAGCTCTGAGTTTGTGGGCGAGTGCCTCTTTTGAGGCGGTGTAAATATTAAACAATAGTCATGTATATGTCACATCAGACCACAAGTCTGCGCGTTTGAAATGCTTGACTGTGCAAATATGATAGCGTTATAGAGTACTCTGCTATGTAAAATCAAGTTACGATATGTTAATAGTTTAATTAAATACAAGAATTCTATGTCCATAGAAAATTTTCTTTATGTAAAACTACGTCTCGCGGTAATCGTTTATGCATTTTGTTCATAAATTGAAAATTGCCTTTGCATTTTGTTCATAGATGGGAAATCGATCATGTTAGTAGTTGTGAATTTATTAGTGACCTCATCCGATTCTTGGATTAACTTGGTCTGTTTCCTCTTTGCTGCGGCCTTAGGGAATGACCACTTTAAAAATTGAATAATTGAATTCTTAAACTTTAAAAAACAAATTCTTGTGCCCTTATTCGTAAACAATGTGTGCAGCACGGTTGGGTGACAATTGAGAAATGGAGAGAGGAGAGGAGCCGTCCTTGAACGGGGTACTATAGTTGACACATTTAGTCGACGAAAGGTGGTAAAATTTTTTATATAAAGGCAAACAAAGAGTTGCGTACCTTCAAATACAATTCTAAAAATTAATGCGTTTTTCTTTTTGGTTTCAAAGGAAATATATTTAGTAATAAAATTGTAACATAAATAAGAAATAAAGTGTACTTCTATTAAGTAATAAAATTTCAAAGTTTTGATTATTTATTTTTATTTCATTTTTAATCAAGGAGGCTTTCAAAATTCTATTTATTTTCCTGTTTCATAAATTATATTTCATTTTTCCTGCACCTTAAATATAAATTTCTCACATAAGCAAGATCAAACATTTTATTTGAAAATCCTTTTCATATTCTTTTTCATAATAATATTTATGACTAAAGAATTTTTCTACATTAAGAATGGGCAAATCCATAAATATTTCATTCTGATTGCTTATTCTTATTTTAAGAAATGCTATTTCAAATGTAATGCAATCCTCTAGTGATCCATAGGAAGGGTATTAATCTTTGAATACATGCATATAAAGGCACCTATATCATCAAGAAATTGAAAAGTACCTATACTTGACTTACTTAGTAAAGAAGATATGTATATGGTTTTCTACATTAGGATGTAGACTTGCATATACTTTGTAGATGATATTAGTGTAGTAAAACCCTTATTCTTATTCATTACTCATTGCTTTGATTAGGATAGTATTAGCTCAACTATTATAAGAATGCTTATATTTTTGTTGCTTTATTGTCTTGGTATATCTTGTATTAACTCATCTGATTATATGATTATGTTTTCCTTTTAATTCATGTGATTTAAATTTTTACACACATTTGCTTTATTTATTATACATTTTATTCCTTTTCAATGCACGTCTACCAGTTGTTTTCTTATTAATTTTAATACTTGTATATCCTTTTTCTAATTAATGAATCATAATCATGCCATGTTTAACATATATGAAAAGAGTTACTACTTTATTAAGTTATACAAGTTTATAGGGTATCGTAATCTATTACATGTAGGAGGTTCATCAAGGGGATAAAATTAAATCAAAGTATCCGAAATTAAAATACCTATAAGTAAAATAGATTTTGTTTTAGAAATTATAAGCTTAGTCTTTATTATTAAAATTTTAGAATCTTTTAGGTATTAAAATTTATTCTTGGTACATAAACATACACCCTACTCCTAAAAAACTATAAGTCCACACATCTCTAGAAAATAATTTCTTCATTAGGTAGGTCCATAAATATTTTAATTTTTGAACCTTCAGTTATCCAACCCATAGATATCCAAAACTAACAGGTCCATAACTCTTCAAAAAAAGAGCCCTAACCAAATAAATTTGTAAAACTCTAAACAATGGGTCCATATACATATGCAAATCTTTAAAAAATGAAACCCTCGTTAGATAAATCAAAATTATATCCAAAGAGAATGGCCTCGCAACATGCAAATCCAAAAATATCAAAAAAATACTATAGATATTTTGAACCCAAGAACTTTCACTCGTTGGATTGATTTTCTAAATGTCCTCCCTACTTTACCACTAAATGGAGGATATTTGGATGTATACCATCGGGTGGTATCATTATTTTATTTTCCTCTATGAGAGATCCCTAACTGGCTAACCATTCATCCACCCCATTTTCTTCTCTATATACATGTACCACTTGAAAATGTATTTGTTATTATGTTTGCTTCTCTCCACCCCTCCATTGACCTTTTGTTGAGGAAAATTATATATTGAACGAGTCTCCCTCAATTATTAATCTCTTAGCTCAAGTTGAACCCGGATCTTTACTCCTACCAACACTATTCTATTTATAGCTTAATGACTATTCATTATACCTAAGTACTCACTCAAAGCTTCAATCACTATTCCTTAGCTATCCCTTACCACTGCTCCTCCTCTAGAATTCGTTAAATTTCCTTTAGAATCCCCATCAAAATTTAGTTTCATCGATTCTTGTATTGGTGGTTTCCACTTGGGCTTCCCATTAAGCATTATAACATTATATGCTAAAACTAAAATATAATAAACCTCTTGTACCGTTACATTGTTATATTTTATTTTTTGTATTATAGTGATTAAAATAGCATAGGTTGATGGCTCAGGGAATTGAAATATGCCATTTCTTAGGTATTGGTGATTCTATAAATTATCTTTATAATTTAAAATTTTATTAACATAATTGTGGGTGATACATAAAAATAACATGAATATTTTTAACAGAAAAATTCTATGAATATATCTTTGAGACAAATAGATCTAAGCACAAGATAAAATTTTCAGAAACTTGTCTCGAATGATTTAGTTATTATTTATTTTTTAAATAAGGTTTTTTAATTTTTCTTTAAATTATTGTTGTTGAAGGTGCTGTGTTAAAAAAACCGTCACTTTTGAAACGGCCTCGTCTGATGGAGATGCCGTGTTAATTCAAATAACTAAGAATGTGTATAATTATATATAAAAAAATCCATCATCAATTTTGAAACGGCCTCTTCTGATGGAAGTGCCGTGTTTCTACGATCCCACGGGCCCCAAGTTCCAACCCTTCCAATCGCACGGTTTCGTCAAAAGGATTGCCTTAGATTTGGGCATGGAATTTTCTCATGGTTATAATTGCATAAAACGTTTTCCACACGAAAGGGCCCATCCATACCTTTCTAGAAAATCGGAATGCCGTGTGAAGAATCCAGACATTTGCATTATTGTATTTCCACGCACTATCCGATCTGCGGATACTGCTTTTGGTGGGATCAGATGACTCCGTTTTGTTCGGACTCATTCCTTTGACTGCAATAGAGCCCGCCTCTTTAAAGGTTTTGCAGTGTTCGTGGATGTATATAATGGTGGAGCAACTCATACCAAAGTTCAATGCAAATATTCTGAATTTGTTTTCGTCTCTCTTGTTACACGTTCAAGCAAGCAATGGGAACAGCAGCTGCGGCCTATGTCACCGAGGTTAGTGTGAGAAACTCCTACAACCAACGTGCAATCATAATTCTTTATAAAACCAAAGCTTATTTGATTCTTAAAATTTTAAAAGCAAATTATTGTGCTCTGATTGATAAAGAATGTGTGCAACATGGTTGGGTGACAATTGAGAAATGGAGAGGAGAGAGGAGCCGTCCTTGAACGGGGTACTATTGACACATTTAGTTGATGAAATGTGATAAGAATTATTTTTTAATTTGGTTAGTGCGAGAAACCCCTATGACCAACGCATAAGGTTGGACAGGCTCCTCAACCATGATACTTCATAAACCCATGCTTATCAATAGGGAATTTAACATACAACCATCACACACCCATCTCTTCACACACTTGTCCATGTCACGAACCTTAGACCTCTGGAAGAAGAGCCAAAGCTCGAACGTTGAAAACTTAATGAAAAGGAGATTCATCAAGTGAAAATTTAATGACTTTATTGGAAAAAGGAACTACTAAAACTGGATGCAATTTAATTATGAAAAGAAATGATTACTTGGTTATTTTAGAAATTTTAAACTAACCAGCAGTAAAGGCTTTCAAATGGCAAAATATTTTGTTGTTATGGTGACTTTAATGGCCATCACTTCCAAGGCACCTAGTGGTAAGATCATGTGTCTTGGATGTTAAGGGGGATAGGAAGAGAGAACCTTACACAATGATGTTGGATAATTCAGATTGAGGAATGGAGGATAGATGGTATCTTAGGAATGAAGAAGAAAAGTATAGAAAAGGAGAACACGCTTGTAGAAGGACAGAAAAATGCACTCTAAGAAGATTCAACAATATTGTTAATTAATATTAAATATCTATGATTGATAAACAAATATATGTTCCTTATTTTAATACGTAGAGAAATTTTAATTGCTTATGTTTATCATATTGTTTGTTGAATGTAAGGTTGTGAAAGTATATTTCAAGCACCTCTTAGAAATAGAACCTAGCAGGAAATCTGAGTAATTTTTTGATATTTCTACCAGGGTTATGCATAGTGGCGAATATTCACATATTGGGCGAATATTAGGATTTCCAAAATTGAAAATCAGTGAATATGAGGCCCCTCGATGTCAGCCCATTCACCTAAAATTTTTAGGACCAATGTTTTCTTAGGGTCAATTTGCCACAATATATATACAATCATAGGTATATGTGTACTTGTTGGAAAGCTCTTTTTAATCCAGATCTAATGGTGGTGTTTTTAGGAAGTTATAACGTGATTTAATAGGTCAAAATTCAACCCAAAGATAACCTTACTTTTTAGGGCTTAAAATACCCCAAATGTTGGTGTGAGGATGATTCATTTGATTTTCTTAGGATTCACCATGATTCACCTTGATTTTGATTAGGATTCACCATGATTCACCTTGATTTTTATTAGGATTCACCATGATTCACCTTGATTTTGATTAGGATTCACCATGATTCACCTTGATTTTGATTAGGATTCACCAATTTTTTACAAGTATATTTTGAGTCCAATCCTTTATGCATAATCTTGATTCCTACATTTTAGATGGATATTGATAGGACTTTTGGAAAATGATGTTACCCAGATTAATGTCAAAAGTATTTGAGGGAAGAGATTGGTGTTTTAGTTCTTCCATTTTATAACCACATTAGAATATTGTGGTAGTATTATTATGAGTTGTAGTGAATCAAAACCATGAATTTTATAATAGGTTTACTATAAACTTTTAACTAAGTTATACCTGAGGTATATCTAATATACAAGTGAAGAAGTAATTTTATTTGTTCGATCGTTATTGTAAATAGGCTATGGTAACATCTGAGTTTAGTAGTAGGAGTTCCTTTGGAAGCATTCTTCTGTTCAAACTTATTTAAGTTACAATCCCTTCTAGAAAACTCTATTAGGGAAAATAAGGTGGATATGTGTTCATATTCCAAGAAATAAGTAGACCCAACTTATTGTATATTAAAGCCTTACTTCTCTTCATAGATCTAGGAATCTACTGTTTGAGTGTAACCATAGTGTGGTAATACGATTGATACCTAAGATTTCATTAGTTGTAAGTGAATGAAAGATTTAAGTTAGTCCAACTATGTATTAATTCAATAATGTTAGAGTTGAGAATGAGCTCGATTTCAATTAAAGAGAACAAAAATTATCCTAGGTTTATCACTATGTAAGGAAATTGTGATTAAGTAACATATTCATTTGATCGATATATGAACCCTTGTAAGTATTGTACTTGTCTTGTAGTATAGTTAATGAGATTTGATTATGGAACCAATCCAAATGGACTTGGATGGTGATCTAAATCAAGAAGAAGAGGTTTGGGATATTTTTGAACAGGTTGGTGAGAATGGTTTTTTCTTCTATTAAAATAGAGGTAAAGACGGTCATGGCTTTATGCTTGAAGACTATATGTTTTAGTGGTTGTAAATGGATAAAAAGACATTGTAATTTATTAAGAGTTTTAAGACTCTTGCCACAGGATTAATGGCTTAATGAAATGATCTTGTCCCATTTTGTAGAACCAACTTATGAGATTAATAATGAATTTAGTTTTTGGGTTTGATTTTCCCTTTCAAGTTTTTCCCAGGGTAATTATGGTGTTATGTGGATCGATATGGTCTTAATTCTATGGCAACTATTATTCATTTGATATTGTTCAAGGAATTTGTTATGATTGAGGTATTTCAATTTAAATTGGGTAAATCATCACGTGTATATTCATAATAGTGATGCATAGTAAATTTGAAATGTATATCATGAGATACTTATAAGCTTGAATGGTTTTACTATATTTTTAAATGAGAACGGATAAATTTTAATCTTGGTAAAAGAATGTAAGTATTGGGTATGTTGGTGTACCCTTCAAAGACCTTCAATAAAAAGTATTTCATTTGTACTTTATTTGTTTGGTCTTATGCTTCACATTAAGTAAAAAATATTGTTCAAAAATAAGCTTGGCAACTCATAATTTGTAATGAAATATATTGTGTTCTATTATTAAACAACCTCTAGCTTTAAGGGGTATTAGGGACGATAATTAAAAAGTAATAATACAGGAAAAGGCTATATTCTTGTGGTAGTATGAGTTGTCTTGCATAATGATAATCCTAGTTAAAATATTAGCTAATAGGGTTACTAAATCATTGATTCCACAAAGAAAAAATAGGAATGAGGCTTAGTAATGGAATGACTAACTCATCAACTAAATTAGAAGGATAGTCAATTTCTAATATGCTCCTAGAATCAACATAGAAAGACTTATGTGGTGTGAGAAGGTCCTCATGCTTCTTTCGACAAGATTAACGAAGGTGAGTTAGATCATTAGGGGATTAACAAGAAGGTTAGCTTGAAAAATATTGCTACACCTAGTACTGCTGCATAGCTTAACATATGCAATAAGTGGGGATGGGTGCACCTCGAAGGGATCAAGTGGAAAATAATAACACCAATAATAAGTACTATAAAATTGAGTTATGACATTTGTTATTAGAGTGCTTGGTTCATAGGGATATAAGTTTCCTTACACAAGAATAGATTAGTGTAATAGGATTGTGCACCTTGGAAAGGATATACCTATAAGTAAAGTGTATCCATTAAAAGTAGATGTCAATTGTCTAGTTAGGACAAGTAGGTACATGGTTACTTGTAGGAAAAACAATTCAAAGATGAAATTGTGAACTGATTCATACTCTCTCTTGTGTGTAGTCCGAGATAATGTTGTCCAACAGAGGAAGAGAGAATGCTACTCCATCTATGAGGTAGACATGACAAAATAATGTAGAGATTGAAACCTTATATATATGCATGAATGCTCCTAATAATGAGAGGGAGGACCTCACTACAATAATTACCTTACTAAGAGAACAAATGGAAACACAAAAATAGTTGTTGGAGGTTATAGTGAATTGATATTCACAAGTTAGAAAATCTAGAGTGGTGCAAGAGAATAAAATTCATTTGGAGGCTCAACAGGTTAAAATTTGACTAGAGGTAGCATTGGGCAAGATATGAAACATCTAAAATATTCCAAGTTCAATAGAGAGGATGATGGTGATAAGGTTAAAGCTTGGCTGAAGAAGATAAAGACTTTTTGTAATATGAAGAACTATTCCATGGGTACCCGATCATCCTATACCACTTTACATTTACAAGGGATTGATTTGGATTGGTGGGAAATATTTAATGGGGAATAAGGAATCGAGGCTATAGTTGATTTGAAATACGAGGAATTTGTGAAAGCCTTCAAAGAAATATTCCTCATTGAATATTTTTATACCAAGAAGTTTGAGGAATTCAACAACCTTAGACAAGAAAAAAAGATGGTGGAAGTTTATTACCAAAAAATTATTAAATTACTAAAGTATTTGCCCACATATAATGAAAAAATGAAGGTACACAAGTTTATACTAGGAGAAGATCCTAGAGTAGGGTATGAAGTGAACATGCAAGAACCTAATACCCTTCAAAAGGCATACAAACTAGCCAAGAAAGCTAAAATGTATCTCAAGCTCTACTTCGACTATAAAGGGGCATTTGAGCATGATAGAAAGACATTGAGAAAAAGAGATAGTGTAGGGTTTATGAAATGGGAAAGTGAGCAAGCCAACAAGAGTTCTTGTAGATAGGACATAAGGAATGATAGGAAACAAGGGAAATTTAGGAAAATGTTCAAATAAAGAACCATAATCCTAACAATCAGGGATAACAGACAAACATCATAAGGTCAGGCCAATCCACCATTAGCAAAAAGAAGTAGAAGAAAGACATAAGCAAAAAATTCACTCAAGATCTAAGGATGGATGCTTTGATTGTGGTGGACCACACTATGTCAATAAGTTTCCATACATAATAGGGTAGAGTTTGAAGAAAAAAGAATCTTCGTACAAGGATCTTGCATAGAAGGAACCTGCAAACAAGATTTATGCAGTGATAGGAAGTTAGAATTTGGAAGGGAAAGCCACTCCATTGCTAATATGAGGTAATATCTTTGGTAGAAATTTTAAAATATGATTGATAGTGGTGTTATAGATAATTTTGTTTCCACTAACTTAGTTAAAGATATACTAGAAAGGGCAAGAATCTTGGCACATGGGTGGAAGGTCCAGTATGGTTTAGGACAAACCTACTATGTAAATCAATATTATTCCATGGAAGAAATTACCTTCCTTAGTGGTATGATCACTAGATGCCTGTACATAGTGCCATTGCATGCATTTGATGTAGTGCTAGGAATGGATTGGTTACAAGCACATAAGGTTGTAATCAATTTCTAGGATAGATGGATTGAGTACTCAAAATATGGTAGGAAAGTACATAGGGTGTAAAAGTTGCAAAGCGATTTCCAACCCCAGATACTCTTCGCAATGCAACTCAAGAAGACAATGAAGAGAGGAGAAACAATTTATGTAATGAAGTTAAATGAGATAGAAGATGAAAAGAAAGAAGAGGTGTTTGAGAAACATCCAATTCTTTAGGAGTTCAAGGATATATTTGAAGAGAATTTACCTTGATTATCCCCTAGACATGAATTTGATTTTACAATTGAACTTCAACCTAGAATAGATCCTATTCATAGAGCTCCTTACAAAATGAACCTGATTAGGATTCAAGAACTGAAAGTGCACTTACATTGTTTGTTGGAGAAAGGATTAATTAGACCAAGTGTGTCACCATGGGGTGTACCAGTGCTATTTTTCAAGAAGAAGGATGGTTCCTTGTGACTATGTATATTTTATAAGATGTTGAATAAGGCAGCCATTAAAGACAGATGTCCCCTACACAAATTGAAGATCTCTTTGATTAGCTCAAGGATGCCACTATTTTTTGAAATATCAATCTTAAATCGGGATACATTTAATTAAAGATCCATAAAGAGGATACCCATAAGATAGCCTTCAAAACTCGTTATGGACACTATGAGTTTATTGTCCTGCCTTTTGGTCTATCGAATGATCTAACAACATTTATGAATTTGATGAACAACATTTTTAGGAAGCTTTTGGACTGATTTGTTCTTGTGTTCTTGGATGATATTTTGATATATTCCTAAAATAAGACTGAGCATGATCAACACCTTAGTATTGTCAATCATTTACTTATTAAATAGAATGTTGGTTTTAAGGTGCCTCATATACTAAGGAAAAATTAATTCGCAAGGTAGACAAAAACATGAATCTTGTGATCAAATTAAAAATATTATTATATAATTTTTTACTCTCGTTTAAAATACTGAAATTCAAATCACTAAAATGTGTACAATTATATTAAAAAAAAACATCAATTTTGAAACGGCCCCTTCCAACTCCGTGTTAAGTCAAATCAATAAGAATGTGTCTAATTATATTAAAAAAAATCAATCATAAATTTTGAACCCTTCCAATCGTACGGTTTGGTCAAAAGGATCGCCTTCAACCCTTCCAATCGTACGGTTTGGTCAAAAGGATCGCCTTAAATTTGGGCGTGGAATTTTCTCATGGTTATAATAGCATAAAACGTTTTCCACACGAAAGGGCCCACCCGTACCTTTCTAGAAAATCGGAATTCCGTTTGAAGAATCCAAACATTTGCATTATTGTATTTCCACACACTATCCGATGTGCGGATACAGCTTTTGGTGGGACAAGATGATTCCGTTTTGTTCGGACTCATTCCTTTGAGTGCAATAGAGCGACTCCTTAAAGGTTTTGCAGTGTTCGTGGATGTATATAATGGTGGTGCAACTCATACCAAAGTTCAATGCAAATATTCTGAATTTGTTTTCGCGTCTCTTGTTACACGTTCAAGCAAGCAATGGCAACAGCAGCGGCCGCCTATGTCGCCGAGGTTAGGCGTAAGCGTCATGGAGAGGATCTTCCCCATTTTGACGACAGTTACTGCAGTGATCCGGAGGATCGTCAGAATTCAAATAAGCGTTCGCATCTTGTACTCCTATCGGAGTTTCTGTGGTTAGATGATTTTGAGGATTTGGAGACTGTCCAAGATGAATCGGTATTGACTAAAATGAAAAACCTCGAGGAAGAAATATGCAGGACCTCCAAAATATCCACCGTGAGGGTTGATAATGAAGTGGAGGGAAATACTACAACAAAGGATGAGACTGACACAGGTGAAGTTAAAGAATCTGTGGCCTCAACTGGTTCGTACGAATATCTTGTGAATGCCACTGATGACGAACTTGGCATACCTCCAAATCCGCCTGCGCCTGTGGACGAAAATGATGGGTGGAATTTCTCTCAGAATTTTTTGAGTGACTTATTCGATGATTCGTCGGTCACAGCAGAGAATATCAACATTTTGGAGCCATGTTAATCATATTGCTATTCGGATAATTACATAGATGATTGGGTATACGGCGGTGTTGTTTCTGATGCGTGGCCTCAAGAATGCATCGCAAGCTCTCTCTGATTGGTCTTAAGAGGGGCATAGTTTTATGAAGTTTTCTTCGCGTCATGGAAACTACAATACTGGCGGCTTTATGCACATTGATATCAGCTCTGAGTTGGTGGGCGATTGCCTCTTTTGTGGCGGTGTAAATATTAAACAGTAGTGATGCATATGTCACATCAGACCACAAGTCTGCGGGTTTTGAAATCCTTGGCTATGCAAAATATGAGAACGTCAGAGAGTACAGTGCTATGTAAAATCAAGTTACCATCTGTTAATAGTTAAATTGAATACAAGAATTCTATGTCCGTAGAAATTTTTCTTTATGTGAAACTACGTCGTGTGGTAATCGTTTATGGATTTTGTTCATAAATGGAAAATTGCTTTTGCATTTTGTTCATAGATGAGAAATCGATCATGTTAGTAGTAGTGAATTTACTAGTGACCTCATCCGATTCTTGGATTAACTTCGTCTGTTTCCTCTTTGCTGCGGCCTTGGGGAATAACCACTTAAAAAATTGAATAATTGAATTCTTATACTTAAAAAAGGCAAATTCTTGTGCCCTTATTCATAAAGAATGTGTGCAGCATGGTTGGGTGACAATTGAGAAATGGAGAGGGGAGAGGAGCCTTCCTTAAACGGTGTACTATAGTTGACACATTTAGTTGACGAAAGGTGGTAATTTTTTTATATAAAGTTATACAAACAGTTGTATACCTTCTAATAAGATTTTAAAAATTAACGCGTTTTTCTTATTTGGTTTCAAAGGAAATACATTTAGTAATAAAAGTGTAACATAAATAATGTGTACGGTCATTAAGTAATCAAATGTCAAAGTTTTGATTAATTTTTTTTATTTCATTGTAATCAAAGAGGTTTTCACACTTTTATTTCTTTTCATGTTTCATAAATTATATTCCATTTTAACTGATATAATATATGAGATTTAATAAATATAAAAGTATTAGAGTATCTAACAAAGATGTCTAGATTTGTCATTATTTTATATTTTATTTATTTTCAAAATCCTTTTTCACAAGTTTTAATATTAGTTAAATTAATAAGGATGGCTTGGCATCGTCTCATTAAGCTTGGGTATGCATAAATTCACTCTAACATTTATCACATTGTTTTCATAATCATTGAATAAAGTGACTAGCAACATTTATACTTGTACATAACACTTTTCAATCTTTTTAATGTTTGATGCACCTTAAAAATAAATTTCTCACATAAGCAAGTGATCCAACATTTTATTTCAACATAGTTTTTATATTCTTCTTCATAATAATATTTTTGACTAAAGAATTTTGCTGCATTAAGCATGGGCAAATCCATAAATATTTCATTGGGATTGCTTATTCTTTTTTTAACAAATGCTATTTTGAATTTAGTGCAATCCTCTATTGATCCATAGCTTAACGCATTCGATAAAAAATAAACTTTGAATACATGCATATAAAGGCAACTATATCATCCAAAAATTAAAGATTACCTGTACTTGACTTGCTTAGAAAGGAAGATATGTATATGGTTTCCTACATTAGGAAGTAGACTTGCATATACTTTGTAGATGATATTAGCGTACTAAAATCCTTATTATTATTCATTACTTATTCCTTTAATTAGGATAGTATTGGCTCAACTATTATAATATTGCTTATCCTTTTGTTGCTTTATCTTGGTATATCTTCTATTAACTCATATGATTACCTGATTATGTTTTATTTTTTATACATTTTATTCATCTTCAATGCATGTCTACCAGTTGTTTTTCTTATTTTTTTCAATACTTGTATATCCTTTTTCTAATTAGCTAATCATAATCATGTCATGTTTCACATATAAGAAAAGAGTTACTACTTTATTAAGTTATACAAGCTTATAGGGTCTCGTAATATATTAAATGTCAAAGGTTCATCAAGAGGATAAAATTAAATCAAAGTGTCTGAAATTAAATTACCTATAATGAAAATGGATTTTGGTTTGGGAATCATAAGCTTAGTATTTATTATCAAAATATTGTTTTAGTTATTTTTAATATAGTATTAAAAATTTTACCTTTTTCCATAATGTGATCAAATTAATAAATAAAATCAAGAATGCACCTCCATGTAGTTATCAATAAATTTTTCTCAATAAATAAGTCTCAAATATCCATGATCCTCGGATGATGTTAAAATGTTAGTGATCCAAAAATTATGCTCAAGTAACAATAATCTATGAAATATGTCTATGTATCAATGGTTCATAAATATGCTCCAATATCAATGATTCATAAATGATTTTTATATATCAATGCAAGTCTCACAATGTGATTTCTATGAGGAAATATTGCACAAAAGTAGAATCTAATAGATGAGTTAAATCACAGTGTAAACATATCAAGATTGTATATGCCAAAATATGAAGATGATGCTAAGAAATATATTATGATGGTGCCAGATATGGTAAAAGCCTATTCATATCGTCTTCCCAATGGATTTTATCCCTCGATTCTTTTTCATGATATTTTTAACATGTAATTTTTATACTGCTTATTTTTAGTGCATCAATTTTTCATTATCTTATTTGAATGAAATAAGTTTATTTTTTTTTCTAAATCTCTAAGTTCTTAATAAATCTAGACCACCAATATACTAGACTATTTCTATATCCACTATAAGGATAGTTCATTCACTTTGGAAATATTTTTTATTGGGGTAAAATAAGGGTTTTAAAAAAGGCCCAAAGACTTTTACAAATATTCATATACACACTTACAACAACATCTCATAATTATTATTCTTTTTAATCTAGCTATAATAAAACTTTCAAAAATTTTGTGCATTTATTACATTAGATATTCAATTTATTCTTGGGACATAAACATGCACCCTACTTCAATATCATTACATTCATAAGCTCTAAATGATGGAACTCTTAGTAGATAAGTCCAAATCTATTTGAAAAATGGATCCCTCCTTATTGGAATCCTTCTTTCTTATGATATAATTACTCTCCTAGAAAACCATAAGTTCACACATCTCTAGAAAATAATTTTTTTATTTGGTAGGTCCATAAATATTTTGATTATTGAACCTTAAATTGACTAGCCCATAGATCTCCAAAATATGGAGCCTGCTAACAAGTCCATAAATCTTCAAAATCTTAAGTCTAGATCTATCATTATTTTATATTTTATTTATTTTTAAAATCTTATTTCATAGGCTTTAATATTAGCTGAAATAATAAGGATGGTTTGGCATGGTCTCATTAAGCTTGGGTATGCATAATTTCACTCCAACACTCACCACATTGTTTCCATAATTATTGAATAAAGTGACTAGCAACCTTTGTACTTGTACATCACACTTTTCAATATTTGCAATATTTGATGTACCTTAAATATAAATTTCTCACATAAGAAAGATCCAACATTTTATTTGAACATCCTTCACATATTCTTCTTCATAATAATCTTTATGACTAAAGAATTTTGCTACATTAAGCATGGGCAAATCCATAAATATTTCATTCTGATTGCTTATTCTTATTTTAAGAAATATTATTTCAAATGTAATGCAATCCTCTAGTGATCCATAGTAAGGGTATTAATCTTTGAATACATACATATAAAGGAACCTATATCATCAAGAAATTGAAAAGTACCTATACATAACATACTTAGTAAGGAAGATATGTATATGGTTTTCTACATTAGGATGTAGACTTGCATATACTTTGTAGATAATATTAGTGTAGTAAAATCATTATTCTTATTCATTACTCATTGCTTTGATTAGGATAGTATTAGCTCAACTATTATAAGATTGCTTATATTTTTGTTGCTTTATTGTCTTGGTATATCTTGTATTAACTCATCTGATTATATGATTATGTTTCCCTTTTAATTCATGTGATTTAAATTTTTACATACATTTGCTTTATTTATTATACATTTTATTCCTCTTCAATGCATGTCTACCAGTAGTTTTCTTATTAATTTTAATACTTGTATATCCTTTTTCTAATTAATGAATCACAATCATGTCATGTTTAACATATATGAAAAGAGTTACTACTTTATTAAGTTATACAAGTTTATAGGGTATCGTAATCTATTACATGTCGGAGGTTCATCAAGGGGATAAAATTAAATCAAATTATCCGAAATTAAAATACCTATAAGGAAAATAGATTTTGGTTTAGAAATTATAAGCTTAGTCTTTATTATTAAAATTTTAGAATTATTTAGTTATTAAAATTTATTCTTGGTACATAAACATACACCCTACTCCTAGAAAACTATAAGTCCACACATCTCTAGAAAATGATTTCTTCATTAGGTAGGTCCATAAATATTTTAATTTTTGAACCTTCGGTTAGCCAACCCATAGATATCCAAAACTAACAGGTCCATAGCTCTTTAAAAAAAGAGCCCTATCCAAATAAATTTGTAAAACTCTAAACAATGGGTCCATATACATATGCAAATATTTAAAAAATGAAACCCTCGTTAGATAAATCAAAATGATATCCAAAGAGAATGGCCTTGCAACATGCAACTCAAAAAATATCCAAAAAATACCAAAGATATTTTGAACCCAAGAAATTTCACTCGTTGGATTGATTTTCTAAATGTCCTCCATGCTTTACCACTAAATGGAGGATATTTGGATGTATACCATCTGGTGGTATCAATATTTTATCTTCCTCTATGAGAGATCCCTAACTGGCTAACCATTCATCCACCCCATTTTCTTCTCTATATACATGTACCACTTGAAAATGTATTTGTTATTATATTTGCTTCTCTCCACCCCTCCATTGACCTTTTGTTGAGGAAATTATATATTCAATGAGTCTCCCTCAATTATTAATCTCTTAGCTCAAGTTGAACCCGGATCTTTACTCCTACCAACACTATTCTATCTATAGCTTAATGACTATTCATTATTCCTAAGTACTCACTCAAAGCTTCAATCACTATTCCTTAGCTATCCCTTACCACTTGCTCCTCCTCTAGAATTCCTTAAATTTCCTTTAGAATCCCCATCAAAATTTAGTTTCATCTATTCTTGTATTGGTGGTTTCCACTTGGGCTTCCCATTAACCATTATAACATTCTATGCTAAAACTAAAACATAATAAACCTCTTGTACCGTTACATTGTTATATTTTATTTTTTGTATTATAGTGATTAAAATAGCATAGGTTGATGGCTTCAGGGAATTGAAATCTGCCATTTCTTAGGTATTGGTGATTCTATACATTATCCTTATAGTTTAAAATTTTATTAACATAATTGTGTGTGATACATAAAAATAACATGAATATTTTTAACAAAAACATTATATGAATATATCTTTTAGACAAGTAGATCTAAGCACAAGATAAAATTTTCAGAAACTTGTCTCCAATGATTTAGTTATTATTTATTTTTTAAATAAGGTTTTTTTATTTTTCTTTAAATTATTGTTGTTGAAGGTGCTGTGTTAAAAAAACCGTCACTTTTGAAACGGTCTCGTCCGATGGAAATGCCGTGTTAATTCAAATAACTAAGAATGTGTATAATTATATAAAAAAAAAATCCATTATCAAATTTGAAACGGCCTCTTCTGATGGAGGTGCCGTGTTTCTACGATCCCACGGGACCCAAGTTCCAACCCTTCCAATCGCACGGTTTCGTCAAAAGGATTGCCATACATTTGGGCATGGAATTTTCTCATGGTTATAATTGCATAAAACGTTTTCCACACGAAAGGGCCCATCCGTACCTTTCTAGAAAATCGGAATGCCGTGTGAAGAATCCAGATATTTGCATTATTGTATTTCCACACACTATCCGATCTGCGGATACTGCTTTTGGTGGGATAAGATGGCTCCGTTTTGTTCGGACTCATTCCTTTGAGTGCAATAGAGCCGCCTCTTTAAAGGTTTTGCAGTAGTGTTCGTGAATGTATATAATGGTGGTGCAACTCATACCAAAGTTCAATGCAAATATTCTGAATTTGTTTTCGAGTCTCTTGTTACACGTTCAAGCAAGCAATGGCAAGAGCAGCTGCGGCCTATGTCACCGAGGTTAGGCGTAAGCGTCATGGAGAGGATCTTCCCGATTTTGGCGACAGTTACTACAGTGATCCGGAGGATCATCAGAATTCAAAGAAGCGTTCGCGTCTTGGACTTCTGTCGGAGTTTCTGTGGTTAAATGATTTTGGGGATCTGGAGACTGTCCAAGATGAATCTGTATTGACAAAAATGAAAAACCTCGAGGAAGAAATATGCAGGACCTCCAAAATATCCACCGTGAGGGGACATAGTGAAGTGGAGAGAAATACTACATCAAAGGATGAGACTGACACAGGTGAAGTTAAAGAAACCGTGGCCTCAACTGGTTCGTACGAATATCTTGTGAGTGCCACCCATGATGAACTTGGCATACCTCCAAATCCGCCTGCGCCTGTGGACGAAAACGATGGGCGGAAATTCTCTCAGAAATTTTTGAGTGACCTATTCGAGGATTCCTCAGTGCAATCGTTTGTCACAGCAGAGAATATCGACATTTTGGAGCCATGTTTATCATATTGCTATTCGGATAATTACATAGATGATTGGCTATACGGCGGTGTTGTTTCTGATGTGTGGCCTCAAGAATGCATCGCAAGCTCTCTCTGATTGGTCTTAAGAGGGGCATAGTTTTATGAAGTTTTTTTCGCGTCATGGAAACTACAATACTGGCGGCTTTATGTACATTGATATCAGCTCTGAGTTTGTGGGCGATTGCCTCTTTTGAGGCGGTGTAAATATTAAACAATAGTCATGTATATGTCACATCAGACCACAAGTCTGCGGGTTTTGAAATGGTTGACTGTGCAAATATGATAACGTTATAGAGCACCCTGCTATGTAAAATCAAATATAATTAAATACAAGAATTCTATGTGCATAGAAAATTTTCTTTATGTAAAACTACGTCTTGAGGTAATCGTTTATGCATTTTGTTCATGGATGGAATATTGCTTTTGCATTTTGTTCTTACATGGGAAATCGATCATGTTAGTAGTACAGAATTTATTAGTGACCTCATCCGATTCTTGAACTAACTTCATCTTTTTCCTCCTTGCTGCGGCCTTAGGGAATAACCACTTTAAAAATTGAATAATTGAATTCTTAAAATTTTAAAAACAAATTCTTGTGCCCAAAAACAAATTCTTGTGCCTTGATTCGTGAAGAATGTGTGCAGCATGGTTGGGTGACAATTGAGAAATGGAGAGGACGTCCTTCAACGGGGTACTATAGTTGACACATTTAGTTTAGGAAATGTGGTAAAAAGAAAAATTATTGGGTTAGTGTGAGAAACTCCTACAACCAACCTGCATTTATAATCCTTTATAAAACCCAAAGCTTATTCAATTCTTAAAATTTTAAAAGAAAATTATTGTGCTCTGATTCATAAAAAATGTGTGCAGCATGGTTGGGTGACAATTGAGAAATGGAGAGGGGAGAGGAGCAGTCCTTGAACTGGTACTATTGACACATTTAGTTGATGAAATCATCAATGTGATAAGAATTATTTTTTCATTTGGTTAGTGTGAGAAGTCCCTATGACCAACGCACAAGGTTGGGCAGGCTTCCCAACCATGATACTTCATAAAGCCCTAAGCTATGCTTATCAATAGGGAATTTAACATACAACCACCACACACCCATCTCTTCACACACTTGCCCATGTTGCAGTTTGAACCTTAGACCTCTGGAAGACGAACCAAATCCCGAACGTTGCAAACTTAATGACAAGGAGATTCATCAAGTGAAAACTTAATGACTTTATTGGAAAAAATTCTTAAAATTTTAAAAGCAAATTATTGTGCTTTGATTCATAAAGAATGTGTCCAACATGGTTGGGTGACAATTGATAAATGGAGAGGGGAGAGGAGCCATCCTTGAACGGGGTACTATTGACACATTTAGTTGATGAAATGTGATAAGAATTATTTTTTAATTTGGTTAGTGTGAGAAATCCCTATGACCAACACACAAGGTTGGGAAGGCTCCCCAACCATGATACTTCATAAAGCCCTGAGCTATGCTTATCAATAGGGAATTTAACATACAACCACCACACAACCACATCTTTACACACTTGCCCATGCTGCAATTTGAACCTTAAACCTCTGGAAGAAGAGCCAAAGCCCGAACGTTGCAAACTTAATGAAAAGGAGATTCATCAAGTGAAAACTTAATGACTTTATTGGAAAAAGGAATTGCTACTCTTGGTATCTTTTGGAAAACTAGATGCTATTTAATTCTGAAAAGAAATGATTACTTGGCTATTTTAGAAATTTTAAACTAACCAACGGTAAAGGCTTTCAAATGGCAAAATATTTTGTTGTTATGGTGACTTTAATGGCCATCACTTCCAAGGCACCTAGTGGTAAGATCATGTGTCTTGGATGTTAAGGGAGATAGGAAGAGAGAACCTTACACAATGATGTCAGACAATTCAGATTGAGGAATGGAGGATAGATGGTATCTTAGGAATGAGGAAGAAAAGTATATAAAAGGACCAATAAGGGGGAAGGAAGGAAGGAAAGGAGAACACGTTTGTAGAAGGACATAACAATGCACTCCAGGAAGATTCAACAATATTGTTAATTAATATTAAAGATATATGATTGATAAACAAAGATATGTTTCTTTTTTTAATACGTAGAGAAATGTTAATTGTTTATGTTTATCATATTGTTTGTTGAATGTAAGGTTTTGAATGTTTATTTCAAGCACCTCTTAGAAATAGAACCTGGTAGGAAAATTGAGTAATTTTTTTATATTTCTACCAGGGTTATGCATAGTTGCGAATATTCATAGATTGGACAAATATTAGGATTTCCAAAATTGAAAATTAGTGAATATGAAGCCCCTCGACATCGGCCCATCCACCTAAAATTTTTAGGACCAATATTTTCTTAGGATCAATTTGCCACAATATATATACAAACATAGGTATATTTGTACTTGTTGGAAAGCTCTTTTTGATCCAGATCTAATGGTGGTGTTTTTAGGAAGTTATAAGTTGATTTAATAGGACAAAATTCAACCCAAAGATAACCTTACTTTTTAGGCCTTCAAATACCCCAAATGTTGGTGTGAGGATGATTCATTTGATTTTCTTAGAATTCACAATGATTCACCTTGATTTTGATTAGGATTCATTATTTTTTTACATGTACATTATGAGTCCAACCCCTTATGCATAACCTTGATTCCTACATTTTAGATGGATATTGATAGGACTTTTGGAAAATGATGTTACCCAGATTAACGTCAAAAGTATTTGAGGGAAGAGATTGATGTTTTAGTTCTTCCATTTTATAACCGCATTAGAATATTGTGGTAGTATTATCATGAGTTGTAGCGAATCAAAACCATGAAGTTTATAATAGGTTTTACTATAAACTTTTAACTAAGTTATACCTAAAGTATATCTAATATACAAGTGAAAAAGTAATTTTATTTGTTCGATCGTTATTGTAAATAGGCTATGGTAACATCTGAGTTTAGTAGTAGGAGTTACTTTGGAAGTATTCTTCTGTTCAAACTTATTTAAGTTACAATCCCTTCTGGAAAACTCTATTAGGGAAAATAAGGTGGATACGTGTTCATATTCCAATAAATGAGTAGATCCAACTTATTGTATATTAAAGCCTTATTTCTCTTCATAGATATGGGAATCTACAGTCTGAGTGTAACCATAGTGTGGTAATACGATTGATACCTAAGATTTCATCAGTTGTAAGTGAATGAAATATTTAAATTAGTCCAACTATGTATTAATTCAATGATGTTAGAGTTGAGAATGAGCTCGATTTCAATTAAACAGAACAAAAATTATCCTAGGATTATGGAATAATGAAATGGTTGATTACTATTAGACAAGTGATAGTGAACCCTACGCTTAATTACATAGGCAAATATTTAATGTTTTACTTAAAGGTTGATAACCATTGATGTATTGAGAATATGTACACCTTTCGTGAAATAGAAATCTAGTTACTCATAAATATTTGATTTATCACTATGTAAGGAAATTGTGATTAAGTAACATATTCATTTGATCGATATATGAACCCTTGCAAGTATTGTACTTGTCTTGTAGTATAGTTAATGAGATTTGATTATGGAACCAATCCAAATGGACCTGGATGGTGATCTAAATCAAAAAGAAGAGGTTTGGGATATTTTTGAATAGGTTGGTGAGAATGTTTTTTCCTTCTATTAAAATAGAGGTAAATACAGTCGTGGCTCTATGCTTGAAGGCTATATGTTTTAGTGGTTGTAAATGGATAAAAAGACATTGTAATTTATTAAGAGTTTTAAGACTCTTGCCACAGGATTAATGGCTTAATGAAATGATCTTGTCCCTTTTTGTAGAACCAACTTATGATATTAATAATGAATTTAGTTTTTGGGTTTGATTTTCCCTTTCAATTTTTTCCCAGGGTAATTATGGTGTTACGTGTATCGATATGGTCTTCATTCTATGTCAACTATTATTCATTTGATATTGTTCAAGGAATTTGTTATGATTGAGGTATTTCAATTTAAATTGGGTAAATCATCATGTGTATATTCATAATAGTGATGCGTAGTAAATTTGGAATGTATATCATGAGATACTTATAAGCTTGAATGGTTTTACTATATTTTTAAATGAGAACGAATAAATTTTAATCTTGGTAAAAGAATGCAAGTATTGGGTATGTTGGTGTCCCCTTAAAGGACCTTCAATAAAAACATTTAATTTGTATTTCATTTTTTTGGTCTTATGCTTCACATTAAGTAAAAAATCTTGTTCAAAAATAAGCTTGGCAACTCATAATTTGTAATGAAATGTATTGTGTTCTATTATTAAACAACCTCTAACATAAAGGGGTATTAGGGGTGATAATTAAAAAGTAATAATACAAGAAAATGGTAGATTCTTGTGGTAGTATGAGTTGTCTTGCATAATTATAACCCTAGTTAAAATATTAGCTAATAGGGTTACTAAATCATTGATTCCACAAAGAAAAAATAGGAATGAGGCTTAGTAATGGAATGACTAACTCATCAACTAAATGAGAAGGATAGTCAATTTCTAATATGCTCCTAGAATCAACATAGAAAGACTTATGTGGTGTGAGAAGGTCCTCATGCTTCTTTCGACAAGATGAAATAAGGTGAGTTAGATCATTAGGGGATTAACAAGAAGGTTAGCTTGACAAATATTTCTACACCTAGTACTCTATCATAGCTTAACATATGCAAGAAGTGGGGATGGATGCACCTCGAAGGGATCAAGTGGAAAATAATAACACCAATAATAAGTACTGTAAAATTGAGTTATGACATTTGGTATTAGAGCGCTTGGTTCATAGGGATATAAGTCTCCTTGCACAAGAATAGATTGGTGTAATAGGATTGTGCACCTTGGAAAGGATATACCTATAAGAAAAGTGTATCTATTAAAGGTAGATGTCAACTGTCTAGTTCGGACAACTAGGTACATGGTTACTTGTAGGAAAAACAATTAAAAGATGAACTTGTGAACTGATTCCTAGTATCTTGTGTGTGGTCCAAGATAATATCATCCAAAAAAAGAAGAGAGAATGCTACTCCAGCTATTAGGTAGACATGAAAAAATAATGTAGATATTGAAACCTTAGATATATGCATGAATGCTCCTAATAATTAGAGGGAGGATCTCACTACAATAATTACCTTACTAAGAGAACAAATGGAAACACAAAAATAGTTGTTGGAGGTTATAGTGAATTGATATTCACAAGTTGGAAATTCTAGAGTGGTACGAGAGAATGAAATTCATTTGAAGGCTCAATAGGTTAAAATTTGACTAGAGGTAGAATTGGGCAAGATATGAAACATCTAAAATATTCCAAGTTCAATAGAGAGGACGATGGTGATAAGGTTAAATCTTGGCTGAAGGAGATAAAGACTTTTTGTAATATGAACTATTCCATGGGTACCCGATCATCCTATACTACTTTACATTTACAAGGGATTGGTTTCGATTGGTGGGAAATATTTAATGGGAATAAGGAATCGAGGCTATAGTTGATTTGAAATTCGAGGAATTTTTGAAAGCCTTCAAAGAAATATTCCTCACTGAATATTTTTATACCAAGAAGTTTGAGGAATTCAACAACCTTAGACAAGCAAACAAGAGAGTGGAAGTTTATTACCAAAAATTTGTTAAATTACTAAAGTAATTGCCTACATATAATAAAGAAATGAAGGTACATAAGTTTATACTAGGAGCAGATCCTATAGTAGGATATGAAGTGAACATGCAAGAACCTAATACCATTCAAAAGGTATACAAACTAGCCAAGAAAGCTAAAATGTATCTCAAGCTCTACTTCAACTATGAAGGGGCATTTGAGCATGATAGAAAGAGACTGAGAAAAAGAAATAGTGTAGGGTTGATGAAATGGGAAAGTGAGCAGGCCAACAAGAGTTCTTGTAGATAGGACATAAGGAATGATAGGAAACAAGGGAATTTTAGGAAAAGGTTCAAAGAAAGAACCATAATCCTAACAATCACAACAATAGGGATAACAGACCAACATCATAAGGTCAGGCCAATCCACCATTAGCAAAAAGAAGCAGAAGAAAGACATAAGTAAAAAATTCACTCAAGATCTAAGGATGGATGTTTTGATTGTGGTGGACCACACTATGTCAATAAGTGTCCATATAGAATAGGGTATATTTTGAAGAAAAACGAATCTGCTTACAAGGATCTTGTATAGAAGGAACCTGCACACAAGATTTATGCAGTGATAGGAAGTTAGAATTTGGAATGGAAAGCCACTCCATTGCTAATATGAGGTAATATATTTGATAGAAATGTTAAAATATGATTGATAGTGGTGTTATAGATAATTTTGTTTCCACTAACTTAGTTAAATATATACTAGAAAGGACAAGAATCTTGGCACATGGGTCGAAGGTCCAGTATGGTTTAGGATAAACCTACTATGTAAATCAATATTATTCCATTGAAAAAATTACCCTACTTAGTGGTATGGCCACTGGATGCTTGTACATAGTTCCTTTGCATGCATTTGATGTAGTGCTAGGAATGGATTGGTTACAAGCACATAAGGTTGTAATCAATTTCTAGGATAGATGGATTGAGTACTCAAAAGACAGTAGGAAAGTACATAGGGTGTAAAAATTGCAAGGGGATTTCCAACCCCAGATCCTCTCCACAATGCAACTCAAGAAGATAATGAAGAGAGTAGAAACAATTTATGTAGTGAAGTTAAATGAGATAGAAAATGAAAAGAAAGAAGAGGTGTTTGAGAAACACCCAATTCCTTAGGAGTTAAAGGATATATTTTAAGAGAATTTACCTTGATTATCCCCTAAACATGAATTTGATTTCACAATTGAACTTCAACCTAGAATAGATCCTATTCATAGAGCTCCTTAAAAAATAAACCCGATTAATATTCAAGAACTGAAAGTGCTCTTACATAGATTGTTGGAGAAGGGATTAATTTGACCAAGTGTGTCACCATGGGGTGTACCAGTGCTATTTTTCAAGAAGAAGGATGGTTCCTTGTGACTATGTATAGATTATAGGATGTTGAACAAGGAATCCATTAAATACAGATGTCCCCTACATAAAATCAAATATCTCTTTGATTAGCTCAAGGATGCCACTATTTTTTCAAAGATCAATCTTAAATTGGGATACATTCAATTAAGGATTCATAAAGATGATACCCATAAGATAGCCTTCAAAACTCGTTATGGACATTATGAGTTTATTGTCTTGCCTTTTGGCCTATCGAATGCTCTAACAACATTTATGAATTTGATGAACAACATTTATAGGAAGCTTTTGGACTGATTTGTTCTTGTGTTCTTGGATGATATTTTGATATATTTCTAAAATAAGACCAAGCATGATCAACACCTTAGGATTGTCAATCACTTATTAAATAGAATGTTGGTTTTAAGGTGCGTCATATACCGAAGAAAAATTAATTTGCGAGGCAGACAAAAACATGAATCTTGTGATCTAATTAAAAATATTATTATATAATTTTTTACTCTCATTTAAAATACTCAATGTGTAAAATTATATTTAAAAAAAACGTCAATTTTGAAAGGCCCCTTCCACCTCCGTGTTAATTGAAATAACTAAGAATGTGTATAATTATATTAAAAAACAAATCCATCATCAAATTTGAAACGGCCTCTTCTGATGGAGGTGGCTTGTTTCTACGAGCCCACGGGCCCCAAGTTCCAACCCTTCCAATCGCACGGTTTCGTGAAAAGGATCGCCTTAGATTGGGGCGTGGAATTTTCTCATGGTTATAAGTGCATAAAAGGTTTTCCACACGAAAGGACCCACCCATACCTTTCTAGAAAATCGAAATGCCGTGTGAAGAATCCAGACATTTGCATTATTGTATTTCCACACACTATCCGATGTGCGGATAGAGCTTTTGGTGGCATAAGATGGCTCCGTTTTGTTCGGACTCATTCCTTTGACTGCAATAGAGCCGCCTCTTTAAAGGTTTTGCAGTGTTCGTGGATACATATAATGGTGGAGCAACCCATACCAGAGTTCAATGCAAATTTTATGAATTTGTTTTCGTCTCTCTTGTTACACGTTCAGGCAAGCAATGGCAACAGCAGCGGCGGCCTATGTCACCGAGGTTAGGCGTAAGCGTCATGGAGAGGATCTTCCCGATTTTGATGACAGTTACTACAGTGATCCGGAGGATCATCAGAATTCAAAGAAGCGTTCGCGTCTTGGACTTCTATCGGAGTTTCTGTGGTTAGATGATTTTGACGATCTGGAGACTGTCCAAGATGAATCGGTATTGTCTAAAATGAAAAACCTCGAGGAGGAAATATGCAGGACCTCCAAAATATCCACCGCGAGGGTTCATAATGAAGTGGAGAGAAATACTACATCAAAGGATGTGACTAACACAGGTGAAGTTAAAGAAACTGTCGCCTCAACTGGTTCGTACGAATATCTTGTGAGTGCCACCGATGATGAACTTGGCATTCCTCCAAATCCGCCTGCGCCTGTGGACGAAAATGATGGGCAGAATTTCTCTCAGAAATTTTTGGGTGACTTATTCGAGGATTCGTCAGTCGAATCGTCGGTCACAGCAGAGAATATAGACATTTTGGCACCATGTTTATCATATTGCTATTCGGATAATTACATAGATGATTGGGTATACGGTGGTCTTGTTTCTGATGCGGGGCCTCAAGAATGCATGGCAAACTCTCTCTGATTGGTTTTAAAAGGGGCATAGTTTTATGATGTTTTCTTCGCGCCATGGAAACTACAATACTGGCGGCTTTATGTGCACTGATATCAGCCCTGAGTTGGTGGGCGATTGCCTCTTTTGTGTCGGTGTAAATATGTAACAATAGTCATGTATATGTCACATCAGACCACAAGTCTGCGGGTTTTGAAATGCTTGACTGTGCAAATATGATAACGTTATAGAATACTCTGCTATGTAAAATGAAGTGACCATCTGTTGATAGTTTAATTGAATACAAGAATTCTATGTCCATAGAAAATTTTCTTTATGTAAAACTACGTCTTGTGGTAATCGTTTATGCATTTTGTTCATAGATAGAAAATTGCTTTTGCATTCTGTTCATAGATGGGAAATCGATCATGTTAGTTGTAGTGAATTTATTAGTGACCTCATCCGATTCTTGGATTGACTTCGTCTGTTTCCTCTTTGCTGCGGCCTTATGGAATAACCACTTTAAAAATTGAATAATTGAATTCTTATTCTTCAAAAAAGCAAATTCTTGTGCCCTTATTCGTAAAGAATGTGTGCAGCATGGTTGGGTGACAATTGAGAAATGGAGAGGGAAGAGGAGCCGTCCTTGAACGGGGTACTGACACATTTAGTTGACGAAAGGTGGTAATTTTTTTTATATAAAGTTATACAAACATTTGTATACCTTGTAATAAAATTTTAAAAATTAACGCGTTTTTCTTATTTGGTTTCGAAGGAAATACATTTAGTAATAGAAGTGTAACATAAATAATGTGTACGTCATTAAGTAATAAATAGTCAAAGTTTAGTATGCTGCCTGCTTTTTTATTTCGGGTCCATGCTCGGTAATGATTTTATTTAGTATCCTTCGTTTATTTGGCGTTTTTTGTCAAGTACTTGTTTTTTTTATCACGGGTCATGTGGTCAAATGAAATTTGACAAATAAATTATGCATTGAACATTAGCTTAGAAAGGTCTAAGCACTATATAGTTTACAAATAAACTATATTAGCACAAATAACGTTAACATAACATGTTAGGAGAGTAGTGTGCTAACAGCTAACTTAGGTAGAGAAGTATGAACTAACTACTAATCTAAATATTTAACCTAGCATATTTTAGATACTAACTTAGGTTTACTAGTAGATATTTAGCATAGTAAATATCTCTATGGTAAGTAATAAAAAGTAAATGTAATAATCTACTTATGTAGTATAATGCAATATACTACCTATTTTACTTAGTGGAGTAAAAGGGTAAATATCCCAAAGAATGGAATATTACTCTAACATCCTTCCTTATTACATTATTTGGGTAATGTATATAACTGTCCCAATACAGTGAAAAAAAGGTCTTGATCTACTGGTTCTTGCTCTATCACAGTGCTCTGGCTGCTTCTAAGCAAAATGTGGGTCATTCTTCACTTTGTCTTCACATCAACAAATGTCCTTGTAGTAATCTCATCATCCAACCGAATTGCATGGGTAACCAACTGCTGCAATCGCTAGGTGTAGTAGAATAGATCACTTCATACGAGGTTCATTCAGTTTACAATATGAGTTTGCAAAATATAAGGTAGCTAAGGTGTCGGTCGCTACCAAAAATGCACCCTTATAAGTTCTCCCCTTCTTGTTGCAAAACATGTTGTAATTAATTTATGAAAGAAGTATGACTAAGGTGTCGGTCGCTACTGAAAATGCACCCTTATAAGTCTTCTTCCCTTTTTACAAAAAATTGTGAAGAAAAGAAAGTATATCCCCCTTAATTGCAAAAAGTGTGCAACTCAAGAGTGTTGTGAAGGATTTTACAAATATTACCTCCTAGGTAATTTTACATCAGAAAAATTCCTCCTTTTGTTACAAGTACTTCAAACATTGAGAGTTTGATATTTATGAAGCCTAAAAGAGGTACAATCACCCCTTATTGCAAGTACTTCAAACAAAAACTTATGCTATTTATGAAGCCTAAAAAAGAGAGAGGAAATGGTATTTTGCTCAAGGTGACACATGTGTTTTCCCTCTACAATACTATTTTAGCCATGAGCACTCTTTGTGCTCTCTTTGAACCAAATTCAAAATCAGAATGAGACACTTCACTAGAAACATAGCTTCTATGGTGTGTCTTTGCCATTTTAGTTTTTCTTGTTTTGAAACCAACACTGAGTGGTGTCTTGGTTGTCATTTTTACAATTTTGTGCAAAACTATGCTTTCTAGGCAATTTTATCAAAAAGTTCAGCAAATAATCCTTCCTTATTGCAAGTACTTCAAGCATGGTTTCTATTATGAAGCTTAAAAGAAAAGGTATAATTTTGATGACTTCTACTTTTATGATTGCCTTTACAAGTTTTATCTCCCTCTTGTAAAAATATGTGTTTGAAGGAAGAAACGAATTATCCCCCTTAGTGCAAAATATTGCTACCTTCAAGGTTCCTTATTTTAAAAAACTTGTTATTTATTTCACTCTCAAGAGGTATTTAATGGCACCTGCCTGAAAAACTCTTATTACATTTAATTTACCAAAAAAAAAAAATGTCAAAGTTTTGATTATTTATTTTTATTTCATTATAATCAAAGAGGTTTTCACACTTTTATTTCTTTTCATGTTTCATAAATTATATTCCATTTTACCTAATATAATATATGAGATTTAATAAATATAAAGGTATTAGAGTATCTAACATCTGATGTCTAGATTTGTCATTATTTTATATATATTTTTTTTTAAATCCTCTTTCACAAGTTTTAATATTAGTTAAATTAATAATGATGGCTTGTCATGGTTTCATTAAGCTTGGGTATGCACAAATTCACTCCAACACTTATCATATTGTTTTCATAATCATTGAATAAAGTGACTAGCAACCTTTGTACTTGTACATCACACTTTTCAATATTTGTAATGTTTGATGCACCTTAAATATAAATTTCTCACATAGGCAAGTGATCCAACATTTTATTTGAACATCGCTTTCATATTCTTCTTCATAATAATCTTTATGACGAAAGAATTTTGCTACATTAAGCATGGTCAAATCCATAAATATTTTATTGTGATTGCTTATTCTTCTTTTAACAAATGCTATTTTGAATGTAGTGCAATCCTCTATTGATCCATAGCTTAATGCATTTGATAAAAAAAAAAAAACTTTGAATACATGCATATAAAGGCACCCATATCATCCAGAAATTAAAGAGTACCTATACTTGACTTTCTTAGGAAGGAAGATATGTATATGGTTTCCTACATTAGGATGTAGATTTGCATATACTTTGTAGATGATATTAGTATACTAATATCCTTATTCTTATTCATTACTCATTCCTTTAATTAGGATAGTATTGGCTCAACTATTATAAGATTGCTTATCCTTTTGTTTCTTTGTCTTGGTATATATTGTATTAAATCATATGATGACCTGATTATGTTTTCCTTTTAGTTCATGGGATTTGAATCTTCACACACATTTGCTTTATTTCTTATACATTTTATTCCTATTCAATGCATGTCTACCAGTTGTTTTTCTTATTTTTCTAATACTTGTATATCTTTTTTCTAATTAATTAATCATAATCATGTCATGTTTAACATATAAGAAAAAATTACTACTTTATTAATTTATACAATCTTATAGGGTCTCGTAATCTATTACATGTCAAAGGTTCATCAAGAGGATACAATTAAATAAAAGTACCCAAAATTAAATTACCTATCAAGAAAATGGATTTTGGTTTGGGAATCACAAGCTTAGTCTTTACTATCAAAATTTTAGATTTTTTCTAGTTATTTTTAACATAGTATTAAAATATTTATCTTTTCCATAATGTGATCAAATTAATGAATAAAATCAAGAATGCATCTCCATGTAGTTATCAATAAAAGTTGCTCAATAAATATGTATCAAATATCCATGATCCTCAAATGGTGTTAAAATGTCAATGATCCAAAAATTATGTTCAAATAACAATAATCTATGAAATATGTCTATGTATCAATGGTCCATAAATATGCTCCAATATAAATGATTCATAAATGATTCTTATATATCAATTCAAGTCTCACAATGTGATTTCTATGAGGAAATATTGCACAAAATTAGAATCTAATAGATGAATTAAATCATAGTGTAAACATATCAAGATTGTAAATGCCAAAAGATGAAGATGATGCTAAGAAATCTATTGGGATGGTGACAGATATGGTAAAATCCTATTCATATTGTCTTCCCAATGGATTTTATCCCTCTATCATTTTCCATGATATTTTCAACATGTAATTTTTTATACTGCTTATTTCTAGTGCATCACTTTTTCATTATCTTATTTGAATGAAATAAGTTTATTTTTTTTCCAAATATCTAAGGTCTTAATAAATCTATACCACCAATATCTTAGATTATTTCTATATCCACTATAAGGATAGTTCATTCACTTTGGAAATCATTTTTATTGGGGTAAAACCAGGGTTTTTAAAAGGGCCCAAAGACTTTTACAAATCTTCATATACACACTTACAAAAACATCCCATATTTATTATTCTTTTTACTATAGCTATAACAAAACTTTAAATACTTTAATGCATTCATTGCATTAGATATTCAATTTATTCTTGGCACATAAAAATGCACCCTACTCCGATATCATTACATTCATAAGCTCCAAATTATGGAACTCTTAGTAGACAAGTCCAAATATATTTAGAAAATGGATCCCTCCCTATTGGAACCCTTATTTCTTATGGTTTGATTACTCTCCACACATCTCTATAAAATGATTTCTTTATTAGGTAGGTCCATAAATATTTTGATTATTGAGCCTTTAGTTGGCTAGACCGTAGATATCCAAAATATGGAGCCTGCTAATAAGTCCATAGCTCTTCAAAAAAATAGCCCTAACCAAATGAATTTGTAAAAATATAAAAAATGGGTCTATATTAATATGCAAATCTTCAAAAAAATGGAACCTTCATAAGATAAATAATAATGATATCCAAAGAGAACGACCTTGCAACATGCAACTCCAAAAATTTGAAAAAAAATACTATAGATATTTTGAACCCAAGAACTCTCACTCCTTTCCTTGATTTTCTAAATGTCCTCGCTCATTTACCACTAAATAGAGGATATTTGGATGTATACCATCTGGTGGTTTCCATATTTTATCTTCCTCTACGATATATCCCTAACTAGCTAACCAGTCATCCAACTTATTTCCTTCTCTATATATATGTACCACTTGAAATTCATCTAGTGTGGTTAGGTATCTTAATGTGTATGTTACTATGTTTTCTTCTCTCCACCTCTCCACTAACCTTTTTTTGAGATAATTTATAATATTCAATGAGTCTCCCTCAATTATTAATCTTTTATCTCAAGTTGAACCATGATATTTACTCCTACCAACACTATTCTAAATTTAGTTGAATGACTACTCAATATACCTAAGTACTCACTCAAAGATTAAATCACTATTTCTTAGATATATCTTACCACTGCTCCTCCTCTAGAATTTCTTAGATTTTCTTTAGAATCCCCATCAAAATTTAGTTTCGTCCATACTTATATATGTGGTTTCAACTTGGTCAAGATCCTCAAGATTCCTTGAGGATTCACAATCCCATCAACCAGATGTAGGTTCTAATTTACACTTACTTTAGCTTCCTCCAATGATTATATACTCTCATGTACTTTCACTACTTGAATATTCTCCACTATCGCCTCTATGATGTGTTCTCTATTCCTAGTTGTTGATCTCTTCTTCTTTTTAAAAATACTTATATTTCTCTCCAACCAAACTTCCCACACATAATGAAATGGAATTAGATTCTAAATTTAGTTTCTAAAAGGATTCTCCCATTATTTTATCCATACTACCATGTTACTAGGCATCACCCACACAACCACCATATTCTTTATTATATCATACACTATTTTTAGGGAGTAATTATATTCTTAAAGATGTGATTTATTGATTCTTCATGATCTTCACAAATGTAACATCTATTAGGAAAATATAAACCCCTCTTATGAATATAATATATTTTTAATATCTTATTTTGTGTTGAAAACCAAAGGAAAATTACTAAATTTCAAAGGTCTCTCCTTTTCCATAATTGATATCAATGAAATCTCCCTTTAGAATCTCCATATGACAGATCATAGGCTATTTAGTAGTGAAAAACCCTTCTTCAATTGCTCCCCTTGATAATATATTTGAAGCCAAATTTGGGCTTACATAATATACTCTTTATTTAGTTGTTAGTTTGTGGACATCATCCTCATACTAATTGTGGATTTTTAGATCCTTCTATCTTATTTGTCCTCCTTCTATTAACAAATAATCATTCACCATTTTCCTATAATTTTATTCTAGCTCTATTATGATACTTTCTAACACCTCATCCTTCACTAATGGGTACTACTATATCCATGCATATTCTTGGAAGTGGACTAGACCTACCATTCCCTACCATCCATTGGATGCCTTCCCATAGTAGCTTTCTACCCTTTACTATGTGGTTCCATAATAAAAATCCATGATGGGAATCTAGTATGGTAAAAAATCTACTATCCTCTTGGTTGTCAAGGTACATGTCTCTTAGAATTCTTACCCATAAGACATGTTCCTCCTTCACTAGCCTGCATACCAACTTTTCTAATAGGGCCTTATTCATATAGATTATTCTTCTAATACCAAGTCATCCCTTTGATTTATTATTGCATACTTTCTCTTATGTTCCTAACCATAGATATTTGTTTTAAATACTTTTATTTTATTAACCACTTTGAATGAGATCTAAAATACTGAAAATAAATACACAAGGAGTGCTTGGAGGGTACTCTTAAAAATTTGGAGCTTACCTTCCTGAATCGGCAAATTTCCTTTCCATCCAACTCATTTACAATAGATTTTGTAAATCAACACATTCCACATCTAATCCTTGCATATCCCATTAACATTGGCATACCTAATAAAATAGAAGGGAGAGTTGATGCACTACACATAAGCCCCATTGCTATTTTTCTTTATCAATTGTCTATTGTGTTTATAAAAAATACCTTAATTTTGTCCATGTTTAACATTTGTTGGGATATTTTTTAGAGATTTAGTATCCTCCTTAGTTTATTTTCCTTAGCTAGAGAGGTTCTTCCAAAACATTGTATCATCCATAAATTGTTGATTAGTAATACCCTCTATGGATACATACGGTTTTAACCCCCTTAAGGTTCCTATCTACTTTGCTACTCCTTTGCACCTTCCTAATGCTTTTGATATAATTATGAAGAGATACATGGATAAAGTATCTTCTTACCTTAAGCCATTACTTCTAAAGAATCGAACTAAATAATTGTTCATAATAACTAAAAATGGAGTCCTCCATAGCAGTTATTCACCCATCTTCTCTAGTGTCTATTGAAACTAAAATTATGTAGAACTCTATCTAGGAAGCACCATGAGACTTCAACAAAATAGTGTGACTCTCCAACTGCTATTACTAATCCTATCTCACTATGTTCCAAAAGGCTTGAACGTAACCCACTTGAAATCCATCAAGTCCTAGAGCTTTATGTTTTCCCAATGATAAGACTATTTTTCTAACCTCCTTCTCACTCACCTCTTTGACAAGGTTTGCATTCATGTATCTAGCTATAATCCTAGGTAAATATTGAAATAATTCATCCATATCTTAGTAATCATCATCCCTATCCATTGTTAGAATTAATTTAAACAAATCCATTAACACTTATCTAATTTGATATTCCTCTCTCATTTACTTTCCCATCTTCTTTTTGAAATTTAGATATTCTTGCTGCACTTTTATGTGTTATGGTAGAGACATGAAAGAATCTTGTGTTCCTATCTCCTTCTATTGGCCAATGGTTCCTTGAATTTTATGTCTAATGCATCTCCTCCCTTACCATTATTGTATATAATTATACCTAAATAAATTTATCTCTATTAAAGAGAACCTCGTTCATCCAATTTCCACTAATTTTCTCTTAAATTTGACTTATTTACTACCTTAATCTCTCCATTTGCACAAATATATTGCTAAGGACCTCCTTATTCCACTTTCTTACTTTCCTCTTCACATGTTTCAATTTATCAATAAGTACATACATCTTGAATACTTGGCTGAGATACATCCACCATATTTCCATATCCTCATAAATGCATAGGTGGTGTAGCCACATGAATTCAAATTTGAATGGAATATTTTTCTTTCTTTCCTCTAGAATACACCAAAAAACAATAGGATTCTGGTTTGAACATATTCTTAGAAATAGTATCAAAGTAAGCTCAAAATTTTTATCAAGCCACTCAAAGGATAAAAAAACCTATCCAATCTCACATGGATCCAGTATTCCCCTAACCTCATATTAGTCCATATGAATGCATTTCCACTCAAGTTAGCATCATAAAGGTGTTATGCTAATATAAAATTGCTAAGGTCCTCCATTATTTCAATGAATCTCTTGGACCCCCTTTCTAATCACCTAGTATTAATGGAGTGTTGAAGTATCCTACCACTATCCATCTTGACACCCTAACCTATTATCCCATCTATTCTAGCTATTTCTAAAAATCCTTAATCAATTTGCTTACATGTGGAGTATAGATATTTGTAAAAAGGAAAGCCAACATTGAAGACATGATCAAGAATAGGACTGATAATTCATTTATACTTTAATAGATGACTTCTCCCTCATAGAGGTCATAATTCTACATAGTTAAAAATCCTCCTGAAGATCCTCTAGCTCCCTCTTAATGATGCAGGAGCATCCAGGGACAGAGGGCAATCTTGCATCTTCCAAATATTTTTAGTTTCCTTTCTAAGTTCTTTGCACTTAGATCTATTATTTTCAAGTACTATGAAAGGTTTGTGAAGCAAGTTTTGGTTTGGAAGGTTTTGAGAGGCAAGGAAGGGAGGGGTCGTGAAATCGTGACCCCAATGCAGCATTGCAACTTTGGTGAAGTTTTGTCGCGATATCGCGACAGTAATGAAAGGAGGAGGCGAGAAGTCTTCAAACGTCGCGATATCGTGACGTCGCGATATCGTGACATCGCGATATCGCGACGGTAATGAAAAGAAAGAGCGAGGGTCTTCAAACGTCATGATATCACGACGGGTCGTGATATCACGACATGTCGTGATATCGCGGCCAGTTAAAGGCCGACATGTGGCCGGTATTTCGATAGTGGTGAAAGTTAAAGGGAGATAGAGAATGAGACCAGGGGTGATTAGCGAACGGCCGGGCTAGACCAAACCGAACACGTGGCAGTTGTGAAGGACACATGGGTCGAGTATGTTACGACAAGGAGAAGGATTGGATGGATGTACACGCAGCCGACCACGTGTATGCAAGTTAATTTGGGGGTCTCTTAAGCTGTTAAGGAAGGTGTCGATCGCGCTCTTTTCGACTTGGCTTTACTGGCATCGAAGCATTTACAGGTGATGGTTTAATGGAAGGGACAACAGTACAAAGGAAGGTCAGAATGATGCGGCCGATGCAGAGAGGCCATCAATGTCGGTATCTTGATAGATTGGGCAGATCGACATTTAATATTGGAATTTCAAAAACACAGGAAGGGGGGAAAATTTGAATTTGAAATTTTTATTAGGTGGAGGCATTGAATGCCTGGAGGATCGAGGCCTCGTTAAAAACTCGAGGGGGATATCTTTGGGGAGAATGGTGAAGTTCAATATTGGGGAAGAAGTGTTGTGCCGGGGGAAAGTTACTACTGTATTTTGGTATTGAATGAATTAATGAAAATTTTTGAGAATTTACTGTGAGATTGTCTGTGTGAATCCCGGATTTGCCATCAAGTGGTATCAGAGCAGGAGCTCCTGAGTGTGTAACAGATCACCGGAGAAAGAGGCAGTTACACCAGGATCTGTGGGAAGATTTAAAAAAAAAAAAAAAA
>JAQPPZ010011196.1:0-48608 GCA_028583015.1 Wollemia nobilis | reverse complement strand
GTTTTTATTAGTTAAGGAGTTATTTTCACCTCCTTCTAGATCAAGAAGTATGGGCCCACTTTCAGATCTAGAAGGAGTATTTTTATGGTAGGTTTCAATCTATAATTTTGCTACAGTAGAATTAACAGATTACTTGTCAAGTTTACTTTTCTTGTTTTAAGTTTGTATAATTTTCTTTATGTTTTCTATCATTTTTGTGTACAACATTTGTGTGTATGTCAGCTAACAAATTATATTAAACATTTTCCTTTGCTTTCCATGTTTTTCCTGCTTTTCTCTTTTAGCAACTTTCCATTTTTCAACAAATTTTATTTTTCTATCAATTCCTGTAGCAGAAGCTTTATGACCTTTTATGGCAGGGCATTAATAGGTGTTTTTAGCATAAGTTTCATTTACAAGCATCATTTCAATTATGCAAGAGTAACTAGGTTTCAAATCTGCAAATGTAACTTAGAATTTCATTTCAGCAACATTTAAATTTAGCAATTTAAATTCTGTTATTTTAATTCTACAAAAGTAGATTAGACTTTCAATCTAGCAATTTCAATTCCTACAACTTAGAATTAGTTTTAGTTCCTGCAAGTTTCCATTCTATAGAGTTTAGTGTGACACCAAAAGGCTAAACCAAATCTATCTCACCTAATAAATGCTTGAAATTTGAATGCCTGAATTATACTCTGCCCTAGCCTTTTATCGTAGATAGCCTTGGACACCACCCCGGATTAATAAGATCTTTGAGATTTAGTGATGTGCTTAACGAAAACGCATCAATTTAGGCTTCCTACCGTGCGATTTGCCTCACGCCCAATGCCGAACCTTTAAAAAAAATTGATCCACTATACCTTGCTAGGGGACATCCTTTACCATCGTAGCTATGACGACATACTCTTGCGTTGCCTAGAACCACAAGAATCACAATGAGTTGTACAAGAAACTCATGATGGTACTTGTGGTGGCCATTTCAATGGCATGGTGATTACCAAACACATTCTCTGTATGGGCTACTACTGGCCTAAAATAGATCAAGACTATTGTGAGTATGTCAAACGTTGCATCAAATGCCAACAACATGCCAACTTAACACATTTACCATCCTAGGCACTTCAACCAATCCAGTCCATGTGGCCCTTCTCCCAATGGGGCCTAGATCTGATTGGACAAATTACACCTGCTTCCTCCAACAGTCACAAATTCATCATCACAGTGACAAAATATTTTACCAAGTGGGTCGAAGCCATCCCACTGGTACAAACTATAGGAGCTAAAATTGCAACATTCATCATGGAGCATATCATATGCTGCTTTGGAATTCCCTCCCAAATTATTTTAGATAATGAGAAATATTTTAAAAAAACAAGACTGTTCAAGCCCTATGCAACATATTTCACATACATCATAGCTTTTCAACCCCATATTACCCTTAATGAAATGGCCAGGCAGAAGCTACTAATAAAACCATATGTTCTATTCTTTGTAAGACTATAGCAGAATCTCACCGGGACTGGCATAATAAAATACCCCTAGCCTTATGGGCATATCGTACGAGCATTCGTACTTCCACTGGGGCAACACCTTTTTCACTTTTCTATGGGGCAGAAGCTATCATGCCCCTTGAGCTAGAGATACCCTCTTTATGGATATCCATGAAATATTTTATTGATAACGACACTGCTTGCCAAGCCCGTCTAGATCAACTAACACTCCTCGATGAACGTCACATCCATGCCATCGAGCACACACGAGTATATCAAGATCACCTTTGTCGTGACTACAATAGTAAGGTACATCAGTGCGAATATCAGATTGGCGACTTGGTTCTCAAAGAGAACCAACAAATCACAAGTCAGCCTCACTAACAGCGTGATAAATTCACCCTAAACTAGTTGGGTCCATTTATTATCATGCATAAATACGGTTCAGGAGCATATCATTTGGCAAATATTGAAGGCTTTAATGATCCTGAACCCATCAATATCTTGCATCTGCATGCTTTCAATGCATGATTCATAAACATAGTCACCATCACAAGTGTCACATATTATTAGAAATAAATCATTAAGCATATCACTGAGTGAATTTGTTATCTCTACTTTAATATTTTTGTATACATGTACATTTCACCTTTCTACCATTTTTATGCTCGAGGTATTTATTTTTCCTTTTGCAGGACCCACACCATTAGCAAGAGAGCTCTACGGTGGCTTCACTACTACCATGCAGGACCATCTACAGTCGTAGCAAAAACCCATTACATTGGACCATCTTGCCCGACCACCAACCGTCATTCATACCAGGTGCTCCTTGTACTCATCCCATTTAGGTCACCACACTTCACCCCGACACCATTTCCCTCGCCAATGAGGTTCGTCCTATTCACCACACTCTAGCGATAGCTAGATTACCATGTCCTCTTTTGATGATAAAGAGGAATCCACCCAACCACAAGCACAAGGATCATCCTCCCATCCATCTGATGATCTCAGATGTCACTATTCACCTCCAAGTCATCCACAACATCCCATAGGATCTTATCACCCACCTAATAGGGAATACACACCCCATCAACCTCACCCTGCATTTCTACCCACTCCCCTTCCCAATGGTGAGTCTACCTATGCCTAGGCTCTGCAATCCTGCATGGCCCAAGCTACTCAAGCCGATCATGCAAACATCCCTCTTTCTCATTCACATCATCGCCCAGGGCCATTGCCTATGCCACCGGTCCTCAAGACACCACCTTCACCACTATGAGGCTTACCGCCCCAACAAATCTTATAATCACCATAGTCATTCCATGCCATTGCTTCCTCATCGTAGTCCTATCCTTTTTCTACCACACATCGAGCCATTCCATTCACCTTGGAATCCTGATCACCCCCTTCCCCAATACCATCGTCGCCACACCATGAGATACAATATCTCATCTCTCGTATCGAAGCTCTGGAGTTGTAGATGAGCCACTGTCATTGCCACGTTCACCCACGGTAGTCTTCCATGACCCATCCATATTTACCACCATGCAGATCCCTTCCCCGACCTCGGACTCGACCCATGTCGGAACCCAGACCCATGCCTCCATTACCAGATCATCTTTCACCCAGACCTCGCTCACCTCCACCAGAGCCATACGTCTATCCTATGCCTGTTCCACATACGCCACTGTCTGAAATTTTCCATCATCTCATGCACCAGGGTCTTATTAACCTACCTGAGATTCAACCTATTGACCCCTCATGTCCTAAACCATGCAATTACAATGAGAATGAATTTTGCATCTACCATCACCAGCCAGGTCACAATATCAAAGAATGCAGATCATTTGAAAGCCTGGTGTACAACATGTTGCATGGTGAGCGTACCACATCACTAGAGCATTCTTTTTTGCTTATCCTACTTGTCAGTCCTCCACACCACGTCACTCCTAGGACTTTACCACCCCGCAGTACCCTAATAGCGCCCACCCACTACATTCATAATATTGCCAACTATGGCTTTAGCCACAACTCTAGTCATGTCATCACTTCACCATCCCACTCCCGCCCAGATCTATGCCATTTTGCATGATAGTAGTGTTAGTTACTCGTCTTATTCTATCTCATTCTTCTACTTCTTACATACATTGATTTATTTCTTCTCTTCTATCATTACCAGTTGTTGGTGATCCCCTTACCTTGATTGGTCACCAAAGCCTATTTCTTCTCACTTCTTCCACCTGTACATTCCACTTTTACATCTTATTTCTTCTTGGTGACTATTACATACACTTATACAGCTCACAACTTATACATCTACTACACACACACACCCCACATGTTGGGGTAACCATGATCATAGCATCACATTTTCTATCATCATTACATACTTCACTCATCTGTAAATAGGTTCTTCTAAAATTCTCTTTCTAAACAACATAACCTTCTTCTTGTAAATATCGCATTCCTCCACTTGCATAATTTATAGTTACATGCATTGCACATATCCATATGCTTTATAGTTAAAATTTTAATTCATGTTTGTACATTCTCTCCCAAAATGCATCATAGTAGGAATAATACATGCACTTGTTAGCATCACCACCTAGATGTCCATTCCCTCTTTTTCAGGATCAGGGTATACATAGGTGTCATGTTTAATTTTGACTACTTTATAGTTTAGGCAATCAAGTGTCACCCATAGCTACCAAGTCTTGTACATTCTTCTTATGGTCTTTTAGGCTAGTTCAACTTCTCTCATGAATCGCTCACAATAGGTTACACATTAAAAATTTTGAGCCTAGGAAAGAGGACATCTTGAGTAGATATTGCCATCTAGCAAATGGTATCCCCTGCTCGTCCTATCGCCTGCATGGTCAACATACGACCTGGGGATTAACAAAGGGATCAAGCATAAGCAAAAGGCAAGAACAAAGCATAAAACAAACTCTAATGCTCTCAGAATAGGCAAAAAAAAATCATAGAATAGCAAAAAAAATACAATAAAAGAAAAGAAATGAAAAGAGCACTACCACAATCAGATAGGTCAACACTAGAATAGGGGCAAAAAATAAAAGGAAATGCCTCTTGATATCACACATGTTATGCTTATCGCCTTTGGTCCTTAGGTTCAACATAACACTATGGGATAATTCCAAAGTGGAATAATATTACAGGTGACAACACATCTCTTACATTAGCATCTCGCTTCTGTAGAAATCACTATTGTGGATGGATGAGCTAGCTAGTATGGTAGCATCTACAACTAGTTAATCCTACCTCCCTCAAAATGGATAAATGAACATTACACATTCACACACATAGGTCCAAGACAGACTTTGAACCAGCCCGATCATGTTATAATTTTCCATAAAACTTGTATAGCTAAGGGTTTGAGATTTGATTGTCATAACTATGTTAGTCAAAACCATTACACATACCTTACATTATCCACCGACCCTGAAATCATGGAATGGATAGCATCCATACAGGTAAATGCAATGATACAAGTGCTTCCTTGGTGCATTTCAGTAAGTTCCTTGGCGCATTTGATACACATTATAGCTAGACATTCATCCTACATGCATTTCATATCAAATTATATTTATTGCATTCATCCCATATGCATTTCAGTATCGCATCACAGTATCACAATTACTCTACATACATTCATCACGAAATCACATTTAATATCACATCATATCGCATTGGAAATACAATCATAACACTACTCTACAATCTATTTATACCACAATACGATAATAGATCTAAACCATGTTATACATGTATATCTATTCATCAGACATATCTACAAATTATGCTATGCTAATCCATGCAAACATAAACAAGAACACATTTTAAACCATCAAAATAACACATGTATATAATAGCCAAACTCAACAAGGTATATATATATATATATCATCCATATAAAATGCTCAAAGGCTACAACCTGGGATCATGCCCATCATCATATATCATCCATACAAAATGCCCGTAGGCTACAATCAGTAACATCTATCATAGCTTCCACTAGGAGTCTCCTCGCAACCCTCACGACTCACTTGCATGCCTACAGCTTGGCTCGACTCTGCCCTAAACTCTAGAACTAGATCCATAATAGACTGATCTTGAAACTCAACCCTAACACCTCTCTGTCCCATAGTAGCCGCACAACACTGACTCTGATGTGATGACACCCACACCTATGACTGTGACATAGACTACACCACAATCTTACCATAATTGGGTAGAGGGATCCCACGCACTAACAAGGCAATCTCGTACATAATCTTCTTAGCAGCCTCAACTGCCAACTAACTAGTCAGAGTATCGATCACCTGATCCTGTCTAGACATAGCAGCCCTCATCTTCGCCATGCCTACCTCCAACTACTAAATCCGATCATGCAACCTTTGTACATCCTCTGTAGCTAGCCTCTCCAAAATATCATTGGGAATTTGTTGTGCTATGTCAGTAAATACCCCAATATCAATGGTATCATTGATACCACCCATACCAGCTACCCCGCCTTCCTTAGCCTATGCTACAACAGGCTGATCCATCCCAACCTCTACACCCACATCCACCTCCTCTGCCCTCACACCCTGGGTGCTTACCGAGGCACCTACGTGATGTCATGACCGTCGCAGAGGAACATCCTCCTCAATAGCAGTTGTACTCACTCCCCCAACTCGAGTCCTCCTGCTCGTCCTCCTCTCTGACGAAGATGTCCTAGCAGCATGTGCCACCCACCCATCCACCACACCTCTCCCAAGCTCCCAAGACTGTAGCACCCACTAGGCATCAAACTCTAGTGTCATCCCTGCATCCCCTACATCCGAGATATCCATAGGAGGGTCTACCTCCCAACCCAAGGAAGTACAATAGGGCACTCTCCCTTGTCTCCCTGTCACCTAAAATAGATAACAAGAGTCCCTGGAACATCCTGTCATAATCCAAACTGGTGTTGTACTTGATCAAACTAAAAATACTCAGTATGTCGAGTATATCTCCCAACCAACCATCTACCCCATCGTACAGCCTGCAACTGCTCATCATCCTCTCTCCAACTCACTCCACCCATCCATGGCCTCCATATAATATCATTTGCTTTCAACTCACTGAACTTAACCCTCCACAAAATTGGATCACCCTCATGAGGCCTCTTCATACCCTACTCCACCTCCGTACTCCATATCAAGGCATAAGGAAACTCCTTATCCTCTAGGTGTACAGGTTGAGGTAGCAAATAATGCCTCTCAATGGCTATGTGTTCCCATGCCCATACTTGCAGCAAGAGAATCACACTCAATCCCGTTCGTCTACCCCAAACCACCTCATATAACTCACGATACACTTGGGCCAGAAGCGTAGGCACCCAAGCAAACACAACCTTGTGCTCCACTAGGTCACTAACTATGTCCAGCATGTTCCAGGTAAATAGAAACCCAGAACTATCAGGCAGAGCATAGGTAGATATCATCATCATAGCCACACACTGCCTATCATATATATTTTTTGACACCACAACCACTCATAGTCCATCTTGGCAACATCGATCTCTCTCCACCCAACCCCAAAGAATCTCTCCAACACCTTGTCCTTCCTCCCATATTTGGCTGCCCTCATAGGAACACCCTCAATTGGCAATCGATAGATGTGATACACATCCTCCAATGTTATGGTCATTTCCCCCATAAGAAAATGAAAAGTGTGTCAGTCTGCATCACACCGCTCACATAAGGTAGACACAAATACCCTATTAGTGAAGATGCTTTTACACTCCCATACATCGCGGAAGTGTATGTCATCTAACCACTACAATTCCTCCTCAGTCTTCATCAGCTTTTCAAAACCTTGCTTAGACTTTCTCACCCGATGACGAGGTTCAAGCGACTTCACCTATTCAACACACAACACAACACCCATCAGTAACATGCATAACCAATCAATCACATATAACATCATCATTCAGAATTTACAAATTAAAAACATTTAATTTGGTATGCATCTCGAGACAAAATAACATACAAATAAAACTATAAAACACATCAACAACACAATCACATATTTGGATACCCATTTTGTCATTTTATGGCAATAATCCAAACACATACGACATACAGTACACATTGGTCCCCCAAACAACCAATAACAAACTCAACTATACAACTAATATGGCATGCAATCCAAAACATGATCAATTAATATGACATACAAAAAACAAATCACATTTTTGGATACCCATTTGCCCACTTAATGGTAAATGTGTTGACAAAATTAAGAAACAAAGCACCAATCAAAACAGATCTAATAGTCAAATTTATCCTCAAAACACCAAAATCGAACACATATCCAGGCACGCAATATAAAAATAATAGTCACATTTTTAGATACCCATTTACCCATTTAGTGGTGGAAATTCAAACTGACATCAAGTACAGTCTACATCGGGCTCCCTACAACTCATTTTTAGTTTATTACTATCTACATCGTGGCACGTAAATCAAAGGCATGTCAAATGAAGTCAACTACCAAAACAACTAACATTTTTGGACACCCATTTTGCCCTTCTACAGTGAAAGTGTTATCATTTTTTAAATATTCTACCTCTAACATGGCAAATCTAATGCCCTAGAGTTCACACATTACACCTCAAACCATCGAATACCGAAATCACATCAAACGAAGTCATAAAAATAAAATAGTCACATAACGGAATACTCATTTCCTACTTTAGCGGACAAAGTACAAAAACATATCGATGTCAGTACACCGTTACCTCACAAACTTACAGTTAAACTCTACACCGACTCTACCCATTACCTGGTCAAATTGGTGATAAAACAAATCCAATTTTAAAACCGACCGCACTTTTGGGTACCCATTTGGCCCGTTTATCACTATGTATTCAAATTTTACTTAAAAGTTACAATTTTTTTTTAAATCGGGATGAAAACCTCCCCCCCCTCATTCATATTTTCCCAAAAAAATAAAATACAAACAAAACAAAGTCAAATATCACTTACCGGTGGATCCCCACGCCTGATGCCAGCTGGTCTGCGTCCCTTCGTCATCCTGGCTCTCACAATCTCTAATCGTGCTCCTTGCGTGATGCACCTTGTCGGAGCCATAACTTGTGAACCGTACGCCCGTTGGCCTTGAAATTTAACAGGTGGTTTTGTGTGTGTGTTCTACATCAGGAAAATCTTTGATTGGCCTGACTCTCCAAAAAATGTGTTTTCGGGACCTAACTCCTCCATCTAGTGTCCTAAAATTAGCTTTTAGAATAGGTTCCTAGGTTTTTTGGGTTTTTTTGGCTATTAGAAGTTTATTATATTTTGTTATACCTTAATTTGAGACCTAATATTTTAAAGTAAGGTTTGTTATTGTAAGAGGGATGTGTGCACCAAATTTGGGCGCAATCCGACTCATTTCTATTTTTAGAATTTTTTAGAAAGAAGATCTATTTTTAGCAGTTTTAGAAAAAAGACATTTTTAGGGTTTCTTTGGTTTTCGGTTGCTATATGATGGATTGTAATCTTTTGTAGAAGGGGTGTGAATTCAGGAATGAGAATAATATCAATTTGTAGTTTTCTTCCATTATTGCATTTGTGTTATGTGATTGGAGTCCATTTTGTTGGTCTCTTGTAGCTGAGTTTACACCATTTGGTATCAGAGCGGGTGTGATCTCGCTAGTGAAGGAAGGATGCCACCTAGAATATATGCCCAGATGAATAGGCAGATCGAGGATCTGAATGCAGAAATAGCACGACTGACTGGTGTGATTGATCACATGGGAGAGAGACGTCCCAGGGCACGTGCAGATCAAGGATCTGATGATGAAAACATACCTAAGGAACATGGATCTGAGGTCCACGTAGAAGCAAAACTAGAGGGCCCAGAGGAAGAAGGGCACGTTTTGAAAATTGACTGATACAAGCTCTAGAGGGGCTTAAGGGAAATCGAGATGGGATCAAGATTGATGTTCCCGAATATACTGGTGGGTTGAAACCAGAGGAGTTGATCGATTGGATCAATAGCCTAGAAAAATATTTTGAATGGAGTAACCTTGCTGAAGAGAAGAAGGTTAAGCTCGCATGCACAAATTTGAAGGGACATGCATTGATTTTGTGGGATCATTTATAGACTACATGATAGAGGAATGGAAAGGAAAAGATCAAGGATTGGACAAAGATGAAGAAGTTACAGGAAAAATTTATACCTGTAGACTACTCCCAAACCCTATTTCGTAGATTTTAGAATCTTCGATAGAAGGATCAAAGCATTGAGGACTATACTAATGAATTCTATAAGCTATCCATTCGAGTGGAGCACAATGAGACGGAGGACCAAAAGGCTGCCAGGTATGTAAATGGCCTAAGTTTTGCTATCCAAGATGAGATGAGCATGCATCACACTCTTACAATGGAGGATGCATATCAAATGGCCCTCAAGGTAGAGGAGAAATTAAAAAGGGTTAATAGAAGAGGTAAGAAGGGATTCACACCCTCTTCAAGTCGAGGTCGAAGTGGATCTAATTTTCTAAAGGGAGAATTCTCAATACCTGCTAAACAAGAAGAAGAATATGGGCATAATCTGAGAGGAAGAGGATACCAACGAGGTAGAGGTTACGGTGGTGGACGAAATGGGAATGATCCGAGGAGGTCGTATACTTGTTATGGATGTGGTGAGGAGGGGCACAGAGTATTTGAGTGTCCCCAATGTGATGTCCAAGAAAGGGGTCAAGGAGGACAAGGAAGGGTCAATCTGGTTGAGATGGAAGAGCAGGATGAGGATGAAGTTGTTGCTGACATGGGGGAAGCCCTTATGATAAGGAGGACGTTGATTGCTCCTAAGAAAGAGATGGTGCAGAGCAAAGCAAAGGGGTATACCATAGATGGTGAAGATTCTTGGCTATGAACTAACATATTTCGAACAACGTGTACATCAGGAGGGAAGGTATGTAACATTGTCATTGATGGTGGTAGCTATGAGAATATGGTGTCAAATGTCATGGTTGAAAAAATGCACCTGAAATGTGAAAAATATTCTTATCCATATCGTATATCATGGGTTAATAATGGGAATGAGGTAATAGTAGATCAAAGGTGTTTAATTAAATTTTCAATTGGGAGCACTTACAAGGATGAAGTGTGGTGTGATATGATCTCGATGGATGCATGTCACATTCTATTGGGAAGACCTTGGCAGTACGATAGGGATACTAACCATAATGGGAGAAAGAACACTTACACATTTTGGAAGGAAGGTGTAAAGGTAGTTCTTGTGCCTCTGAAGGAGGATGGGCCGAGTGAGAGCTTGTTGACGATGAAGGAGTTTCTTGTAGAGATCAGGGATGCTAGCTTCTGTTATGCCTTAACAACTAGGAAGCTAGAAATAGAGGAAGTGGTTATGCCTACAACAATAGCTAAGTTGCTAAGTGAATATAAAGATGTCACACCAGAGGAGTTACCAGATGGGCTACCACCAAAAAGGGATATCTAGCATCACATGGATTTTATTCCAGGATCAACGCTCCCAAATCAGGCAGCTTATCGGTTGAACCCAACACAGAATGCAGAGTTGAGTAGGCAAGTGACAGAGTTGATAAAGAAGGGATTAGTTAGGGAGAGTATGAGTCCATGTGCAACTCCAACATTGCTGACCCCAAAGAAATATGGTGACTGGAAGATGTGTGTGGATAGTAGAGCCATAAACAAGATCACAATAAAGTATCGGTATCCTATGCCGAGAGTGGATGATATGATGGATGGATTGGTTGGAGCTAAATACTTCAATAGAATTAATCTACGGAGTGGCTACTACCAGATCAAAATTCGAGAAGGGGATGAATGGAAGATAGCTTTTAAGACAAAATATGGATTGTACGAGTGGATGGTGATGCCATTTGGGTTGTCTAATGCACCCAGTACATTTATGCGGTTGATGAACAGAGTACTACGAGAATATAATGGTAAGTTTGTGGTTGTGTATTTTGATGATATTTTGATTTATAGTAAAAGTGAAGAAGAGCATTTGTTACACCTGAAATTAGTGTTAGAAGTGCTCAGGAAGGAGAAATTGTATGTCAACCTAAAGAAATGTAGATTTCTTCAAGATAGTTTAGTGTTTTTGGGATTTGTAATCTCGAGAGATGGCATGAGGATGGATGATGAGAAAGTGAAGGCGATTCTGGAATGGCCTCTTCCATGATCTATAATAGAAGTAAGGAGCTTTCATGGACTAGCTACCTTTTACAGGAAGTTCATCAGGAACTTCAATAGTATAGCTGCCCCTATAACTGAGTGCATGAAGGGGAAAGAGTTTGTATGGACTACGACAACAACAGAGAGTTTTGAACTCTTGAAGAAGAAAGTGTCGAAAGCCCCTATTCTAGTGTTACCAGATTTTAGTAAGGTGTTTGAGGTTGATTGTGATGCCTCATTTATTGGGATTGGTGGTGTCTTAAGTCAAGAGGGCCGACCTATAGCATTTTTTAGTGAGAAGTTGAATGATGCAAGGAAGAATTATTCTACATATGATGTGGAATTTTATGCAATTGTGCAAGCATTGCAACATTGGAGGCACTACTTAATCTCAAAGGAGTTTGTGTTGTTTACTGATCATGAAGCATTGAGGTATGTAAATTCTCAGAAAAAGTTAAATAGCAGGCATGCCAAATGGGTTTCATTTTTGCAACAGTATACATTTGTCCTGAAACACAAGTCAGGAAAACAGAATAAGGTTGTTGATGCATTGAGTAGGAGAGTCTTGTTGTTGACCACTATGGAGAATGAAGTAGTAGGATTTGAGGGGATTAAAGATATGTATGAATCTGATGCGGATTTTGGGAATATTGTGCAACAATGCAAAAGTGCGGTAGGGGGCGAGTCTCGTACTATTTTTGAAGAGTATTTTTTTTAGAATGGTTACTTGTTTAAGGGTAATCGATTATGCATTCCCAATGGCTCTATGAGAGAGAACATATTAAGGGAATTACATAGTGGGGGTTTGGCTGGTCATTTTGGAGTAGCCAAAACTACCACTCTTGTAGAGGAGAAGTACTATTGGCCAAAAGTGAAGAGAGACATAATCAAGTTTGTCTCTAGATGCAGAGTATGTCAAATGGCTAAGGGCCATACACAAAATACAGGGTTGTATATGCCACTACTAGTTCCTACAAGACCATGGACCGATCTGAGTATGGATTTTGTGTTGGGGTTGCCCAAGACACAGAGGGGTAAGGATTCAATTTTTTTTGTGGTAGATAGATTTTCAAAAATGGTGCATTTCATTGCTTTCCAGAAAACCAATGATGCAACTAGGACTGCAGTCATATTCTTTGATGAAATTGTGCGGTTGCATGGTGTTCCAAATACTATTACTTCTGATCGGGATACTAAGTTCTTGAGTCACTTTTGGAGGACGTTGTGGAAAAATTTGAACACCAGGTTGCATTTTAGTAGTGCTTACCACCCACAGACCGATGGGCAAATAGAGGTAGTGAATAGAAGCTTGGGAAACCTCTTACGATGCATAGTGGGAGAAAAACCAAAACAATGGGATTTAGCCTTGTCACAAGCCGAATTTGCATACAACAGTTCAGTGAATAGGTCGACAGGTAAATCTCCTTTTTAGATTATTTATGGTCAAAATCCTAGAGGTGTATTAGATTTGGTTGAGTTACCAATTGGGGAACAAGTTAGTGATGATGCAGAAGCATTTGCTGAGCATATCCAAAAAGTGCAAGAGTCAGTGAGGGAAAAATTACAGAGTATTAATGCTCACTACAAAGAGTCTACTGGTGCACACAGAAGGGTGAAAGTGTTTGAAGAGGGTGATATGGTCATGGTTCATCTTAGGAAAGAAATATTTCCTAAGGGGACGTATAACAAACTGAAACTTAAGAAAATTGGGCCATGCAAGATTTTGAAGAAGATCAATGATAATGCCTATAAAGTGGAGTTGCCTGATGAATTTGATATTTCACCCATTTTTAATGTTTCTAATTTATTTCAGTATCTTGGTACTGCCGAGGATGGAAAATTATAGGAGACAGTAAATTGGGCACGATAGATGCCTAAGAAGAAAAAATAGAGTTGCACAGGTGCTCGATAAGAAGGTGATCACCACCAGACATGGGAGCTACAAAAAATTCTTGGTTTAGTGGAAAGGATTACCATAGTCAGATAACACTTGGGTTTCAGAGTCAGAGCTAAAGAAAATTGATAACCATAAGCTACAGGATTTCAATTCAGCTGAACTCACAGGAGCTGAGTTCTTTTTCACCAGAGGAGAATGATGCACCTTGTCGGAGCCATAACTTGTGAATCGTACGCCCGTTGGCCTTGAAATTTAACAGGTGGTTTTGTGTGTGTGTTCTACATCAGGTGAATCTTTGATTGGCCTGACTCTCCAAAAAAGTGTTTTCGGGACCTAACTCCTCCATCTAGTGTCCTAAAATTAGCTTTTAGAATAGGTTCCCAGGTTTTTTGGGTTTTTTTTTGCTGTTAGAAGTTTATTATCTTTTGTTATACCTTAATTTGAGACTCAATATTTTAAAGTAAGGTTTTTTATTGTAATAGGGATGTGTGCAAAAAATTTGGGTGCAATCCAACTCATTTCTATTTTTAGAAGTTTTTAGAAAGAAGATCTATTTTTAGCAATTTTAGAAAAAAGACGTTTTTAGGGTTTCTTTGGTTTTTGGTTGCTATATGATGGATTGTAATATTTTGTATAAGGGGTGTGAATTTAGGAATGAGAAGAATATCAATTTGTAGTTTTCTTCCATTATTGCATTTGTGTTATGTGATTGGAGTCCATTTTGTTGGTCTCTTGTAGCTGAGTTTACACCATTGCATGTCGTCAACTGCTCTCCCAAGTTGCTTTCCACACACATGCGTCATCCAAATGAGCCCCCACCATGCATATTTGGGCTAAAATACTACTTAGTTTTTGTTTCGCAATATAGGTCACGAGTTAGGTCACAATCGCAACCCAGGTCACGAATGAGGTCAAAATCATGACCCGAGTAGCGAATTCAATCAGAACACACCAGAACATCCCCAAAACCCTAGGAAAGCAAGGAAATGCCCTCTAAAACCTTAGGAGCCTCAAAAAATTACCTTTTAACACCACTTGCAAACACATGTTGTATTTTACCGATAAACTTGTCACATTCATACTTCTGGACCACGTTGATCTGGTCACAAAAGCACAACAAACAACCATTGTCATTCTTAAGCAACTAGTATGGCATCGTAAATGTCATACAGATGCAGCAAAAACATAGCATTCACAATCTTTCATTTCATTTTATTAGCATTACTTTTTATTTTTTTCCTCTTCTTCTCCTTTAGTTCTTCTTCTCTTCTCCTTCTTGGTTATCCAATCAATATTGTATGGTCACGCTTCGAGCGGCTACATACCTTTGACTAGATCCCATTCTTCTTCTCTTTTCCCCCTTGGCTATCCAGTAAATATTGTATGGTCATGCTTCGAGTGGCTACATACCTTTGACTAGATCCCATTCTTTTTCCTTCTCCCCCCTTGGCTATCCAATCAATGTTGTATGGTCACGCTTTGAGCGGCTACATACCTTTGATTAGATCCCATTATTTTATTTTTGTACTAAGCAATCATATTCATCGTGCATTGGTATCTTTATCAATCGCTGCATCATCAAATCACCACATTCCATTCACCTCATTATTGATTCCTCGTTTGAGGGGGTATTCATATCCAAAGTCAGCTTTGCATGCAACCACAACATCAAAAATCCAAAAGCACGGTTAGCACATTTGTCTACAAATTTTTTTGTTGAATATTATCATACGATTATAATCTCAATCCCAAATAGACATGGGTTACATCAGGAGAGTTACGCGTTACTATGGAGAAGTCAATCTAGCATTCATGTACATCGAGTACACAATGAATGATATGTTTGATCAATCCTAACACAACATTTGGAAATGGACTTCGCGACCACACTGATATGGTCACGAGTTGACGATCCAGATGTTAAACTAGCTCAAATGGTTTGATACTTGTTGCCATGTTCTCATCAATCAATCAACAACAAAAATTTAGTTAGGCTTTTGTCCTAATCATAATTTTGGACCACGTTGATCTAGTTGCAAAAGCAAAGCAGTCAAAAGTTATCGTTCTCAAGCAACTAGTATGGCATCGTAAATGTCATACGGACTCAACAAAATCACATCATTGCATTCATAATAATTCATTTTCCCTTACTAGCATTGTTTTTATCTCTTTCCTTTTTTTCTTCTTTCCTTCCTCTCTTCTTCCCCTGTGGACATCCAATTGATGTTGTATGGTCACGCTTCGAGCGGCTACATACCTTCGATTAGATTCTATTCTTTCTCTTCTTTTCCCTGGATACCCGATTGATTTGTATGGTCATGCTTCGAGCGGCTACATACCCTTTGATTGGATTCCATTCCCCTTCTATCCCTTTTTCTTCTACACAAACCCTTCATATTTTTGTATTAAACTATGTTCTACATAGTATAGTACAAAAGGGGCAAAATGTAGACACCCAAAATTCACACATTGCTATTTTTTCATATCCATAGGTGATTCTAGACATCCCTAGGATATTGTAGACTATTGTATTCATGCATAGACATGCGTAGACATGCGTATAATTCCATAAGTTCACCATAGTAATGTGTAGACTTCCACAAATGGCGTTCAGGTCCAAAACCCTAATAAGCCCTCAAAACTACATTTTATGTGTCGAGATACCTTCAGACGACAACCCAAGGTGATGCATAGCCCATTTACACTCAATTGACACCCCCACGGGGTATTAATTGGCAAAATCAATTAAAATTCAATTATCAAATTCTAATTTTAGTGTTAATAAAATCCTCCCACATGTGCCAATTTTGGGTTTCCTAGGGTTTTCTTTTAATCATCCCCTAAACATGCTTAAAGCCTAATTAGGATTAGCACTAATACTTCCTTACACATGTGTGAGGATAGGATATTTCCTACTTAGAATGAGATGTTGCCACATTGCATCTATTAACCTAACCCTAGTCAGAATCAAACCTAGGTCTAGTCTATCTAACCCCCCTTGCACCTTGCATTTGCCTATAAATAATGGGTCCTAAACCCCTAATTAAGTCTGATTCCCAAATTCAACAAAGTATTGTTACTCTATAGAAATGGAAAGCCAATAGCACACAGTCCATTTCTAAAGCATACAGGCAGATTCTGACAGCACACAGAGGCACCCCAGCTACCTTAGGATCGACCCACTGGAGAGATTTCACCAGAAGAGCATCATAGCTCAATTCGCAGCCTGCCTTGTGAATCCGGCCCCAATTAGCGACCCGGGTCACGAATTGCATCTACAGACCCCAAATCACTCTAGATTTGGGAGGTAAGCTCTATTTCAATATGTTATTATCTTCTGCATATTTTCTTTTTATTTATGTTATATTTTTACAGTCATTTTTGTCTTTCTAAACATGGGGCCTGACTAAGGCAAGCCCCCCATCACACTAACCCCCTTTTGCAGGTCTTTCATAGGTTATCTGGCAGATCTAAGGAAGAGGAACAACATACAAACAACAACCCTACGGTGGCCTGCATACATCGAAGCCCACCTACACTGAGGGATGCTAGAAGAAAGCATCATATTGATTGTAACCTTGTTAGGAATAGAGATGGATAAAGGGCATCAAGGCCCTCTTGTAACACATGCTCATTAATATCAATGGAATACAATTTCTCTGTTTAATGCATCATTTATGTTTATGTGTTAAATTATCAAATACCATTTTATGCCCATTTCAATAATTTTTATGAGTTTTTGAGCCTCATATCTGACCCAACGGTGAGTACATGCCTTCGGAGCCTTTGCTTGACCAAGCGATTCTTAAGAACCCTTGGAAATTTTTAGGATGACCAAGCGGTTTTAAGCAAACCCTCAGAGCTTTTGGGTTTGACCAAAGGACTTATAGACACCTTTGGAGATTTTTTCTTGACCAAACTACTTATGAGCATGTTTGGAGATTTTTAGGATGAGCGGTGTTAAACAAACCCTCGGAGCCTTATAGGTTGACCAAGCAATTTTTTAGAAATCCTTGGTGCCTTTTTGGGATTGACCAAGCAGTTTTAAGCAAACCCTTGGAGCTTTTTACTGACATGACCAAGTGGTTTTGGGAACCCTTGGAGCCTTTTTGGGATTGATCGAGCGGTTTTAAGCAAACCCTCAGAGCTTTTGACTGACATGACCAAGCGATTTTGGGAACCCTTGGAGCCTTTTTGGGATTGACCGAGCGGTTTTAAGCAAACCCTCAGAGCTTTTTATTGACATGACCAAGTGGTTTCGAGAACCCTTGGAGCCTTTTTGGGGTTGACCAAAGGGCTTACTGATGCCTTTGGAGCTTTTACTTGACCAAGCGATTCTTAAGAACCCTTCGAGCCTTTTACTATGCTCTCAAGCATAGAATGCCTTAATATGGATGATATTGAGAGGTTCAGGCTCTTCAACACCTCCTAGCAACGTTAGGTGATAGGTACCCAGACAAATATTTTTAGATATGATATAGGGCCCTAGCCAATTAGTCGTAAATTTATCCCTCAGTTCGGGTGGCAAATTAGAGTTTTGTTGGTTCTCTTTGAGCACAAGATCCCCAACTTCAAAGTCTCTCTGATGGACTTTGATATTGTAAGCTCATTTTAGTCACTCTTGATAAATGCGGAGATGCTCCAGGGTATTTATGCGATGTTCATCAAGTAGCATCAATTGATCAAGGCGAGTTTGTCACGCGATGTCATCATCAATGAACTCTTTCAATGCGATGCGCAGTGTTGGAATTTCCAATCCCAAGGGCATAATGGCCTCATCGCCATATACTAGTGAAAATGGCGTTGCCCTAGTGGGCATCCGAATACTAGTCCTATAAGCCCATAACGCAAGGGGCAGCTGGATATGCCAATATTTGTGGTTTTCTTGCACCATATTTTTCAATATGGATACCATAATCTTAATTGACGCATCAGCTTACCCGTTTGCCTGCGGATAGTATGGAGTTGCAAAACTGTGCTTGATTATGTACTTAGACATAAAGGCTCTCACAATTTTATTCTTGAACGACGTTCCATTATCCGAGATTATTTTGGATGGAATCCCAAAATGACTTATGATATGCTCTAGTATAAACTCTGTTATATGAGCTCCAGTTTTTGTTGTTAAGGGTATTACTTCCACCCACTTTGTAAAATACTCAGTAGCTATGATAATAAATGTATGTCGACCCGACGATGGAGGAGAGATCTTGCCTATAAGATCTAATCCCCACTAAGAAAATGGCCAAGCCTCTTGGATAGGCTGTAAGGACTACGATGGCAAGTGTGTAAGATTAGCATGATGTTGACATTTCATGCATTTCTTGATATACGCATTGCAATCCTTCTCTAGAGTGGGCCAATAATAACCCATGCGAAGGATGTGCTTGACGATGGCCATGTCATTGAAATGGCCACCACATGTACCATCATGAGCTTGTGAGATCATCCAAGATGACTCTTGGGACTCTAGACAATGAAGGAGAACTCCATCGTAGCTTTTGTGGTACAAAATATCTCCTATTAAGACATATTTTGTCGCTTTCTATTTAAATATGTGTTTTGTGTCACGCAAAAATCTCTCAGGGATCATACTAAGCTTTAGGAAGTCTCTAATTTGTGACATCCTATTTTGATAAATCTCAGCTTCAACTGCTAAGATGACTTGTTCCCCCTACGTATTTACTTTTGCAAATGTAGACTCGAGACAACCTTGTGGTGAATGGTAATACCACTCCCCATAGGACTCGAGAGGTTAATGACCCCAGGGTGCCTTCTTAAGAAAGTCTTCAGCTTTGCAGAACCATTCAGATTTTGGTTCTACACTTATCATATTGATCGATTCTTTGTTATCATAGGTTGCACGCTCTACTATTGGATGCAAGAGGGATGCAAGAGCATCTTGACATGGATAGTAGTGAAATATGTAGATGGATTCTGAGGGATTAAATATTCCAAATATGCCATGGTTTTTGCAAACCTATTTGATGATCGAGGGATTTTCTCGATGTCATACCATTCAAATTTAGCCAAATATGTGGCAACTAGATCTTTATAGGCTTTCAGTATGGGACATCAATACTGAAAGAGCCCTTTAACTTGATTTACTATGAGCAAAGATTCATCGAAGATGTTCAATATCTTAATATTCATGGTGATAGCTATGTGGAGGCCCAACAGTAGGGCTTTGTACTCAGCATTGTTGTTGGTGCATGGAAAATTCAACTTAAATGACAAGGGCATTGGAGCTCCTTGTGGCATGAAAAACACTATTTTGGCACCACCTCCTTGCTCGCATTTTGAATCATCAAAGAATAGAGTCATATTAGCATTTTTCTCTGGTTCTTCGGGCTCAGGAGCTTTGGATATGATAAATACTATGTCATCTAGAAGCTCAATGGTCAGAGGCCTTCTATTTGAAAGTGGTGCCTCTGCTAATTGATCAGCTATGACTTGTCCCTTGATGGAATTTTGGCTTATGAATTCCAGATTGAATTTTGTTAATAACATGATACACTTTGTAGTACGCATATTATGATATGTTTTACTCATCATATATTGTAAAGGGTTTTGTTTTGATATAACATATGTCATATGACTTAGCATGTAATGTTGCAATTTCTTGGTAGCGAACACCACTGCTAAACATAGCTTTTCAACATATGCATATCCTAGCTCGTAACTCACCAAGGTTCGGCTAATGTAATATATGGCTTGTTCCTTTTCTTGCATGTTCTTTTGGGCTAACATGGTTTCCAATGCAAACTCGGTTACCGATATATATAGTAGAAAAGGCACATATGGCCTTGGTGGAGCTAGCACTGGCGACGTTGCTAGGTATTTCTTTATCTCAGTGAAGGCTACCTTGCAATCCTCATCCCAGTTGAATGGGACTCCCTTATGTATCATTCGATTCATGGGTCAACATTTATCTGATAGTTGAGCGATAAATCACTTTATCGAGGCTACTTTGCCTTGCAGGCTCCTTAATTCCTTGATATTGGAGGGAGGACGCATCTCTAAGATGGCCTTGACCTTCATTGGATCTACTTCGATGCCTCTTTTAGATATGATGAATCCTAAGAGTTTACCAGAAGTGACGCCAAATATGCACTTCTTAGGATTTAGCCTGACATTATGCTCTATCAAGTGATTGAAGACTTTCCTCTGGACCTCTGCATGCTCTTCACGTAGTAATGACTTAGATAGTAAGTCATCAATGTAATATTCTAGAATTTTATGCATGTAGTCATGAAAAATGTATGTCATGGCCCGCTGGTATGTGGCACCAGCATTTTTAAGACCAAATGGCATCACTTTGTAGCAAAATGTCCCCCATGGCATTGTAAACGAGGTTTTGTGCTAGTTTTTGGGTTTAATCCGAATCTGGTTGTAACCAAAAAAACTGTCCATTAGGGAGAGCATCTCGTGACCTACAGTGGCATCTACAAGAGCATCAATGTTGGGCAACAAAAATGAATCCTTGGGTGTTACCTTGTTAAGGTCTCTGAAATCCATGCAAATACAGATTTTTCCATTTGGTTTTCCTACGGGTACCATATTGGACACCCATTCTAGATAGTCGATGGAAATGATAAATTCCACATCCAACAACTTTTGTAGCTCATATTTCACCATTAAGGCTACTATTGGGTGTATTTTTCTAAGCTTTTTCTTGATCGGCTTCTTCGTTAGATCTAGAGAAAGGTTATGAGTAACCAATTTTGGGTCTAGACCTGGCATATCCTTATACGTCCAAGCAAAAATATTTGGTCTCACTTTTAATAGAGGGATGATGTTGTCACGCTCATCTGGAGTGGGACTCTCTCCAAATTTAACCTTCTTTGGATTAGTGGGATCGTTGTCGATATCCACGTCGAAGGTTTTCTCTACTGACATATGCGACCCCTCCTCAAGATGGTGAGGTGTAGGGATCAAATGGATGTCATCGGCTGGATTTATATGTTTTACGTTAGAAGCATTCTCAGCGTGATAAATATCATAAGCACAACCTAGCTCAAAATGGAAAGGTTGCAATATTTCTTTGTTAGGGAATAAATCCTTAGGCTCTACGAGCGAATAAGTGTGATCCCAGTCGATAGCATCTACATTAAGATACAATGATTTGGATGGATCTGTTGTATTATGGAGTGGGGTGGTCAAATCAATGGAGACCATATTTATGGAATGGATTTGATCTCCAGGACCACAAGAACACAACTCTACATCATCGATGCAGTTCTCATACCTGAGATTTGGCTCTAATGGCATGGGCACGAACAGGTCCTCTCTATGAAAACTACAAACGACTGGATCCTCCCTATGCACTACCTGTAGTATAGGATAATTTAGCCCAAGGATCTCCATGTATGTGTGTGGATGGGGAAACAACAAGTGATAAATCACGTTGACATTCGGTGCTATTCCCCTGAGACGAGGCTCGAGATTAATCTCTCTACGTAATTCCTCAGCTACGTAAGGAACATGATGGTGACGCAAGTGATGAGGGCCTAAATAGGCTCTCTCTATTTCATCCTATTCATCACTGTCATAATAGAATCCTTCATTCACCCCCATAGGTGGGGGATGATCCGACAAATGCAGCCCCATGAATCTCAGTGTTTGGTCGTTGTCGTATGTATCTAGAAAAATTGGATAATTATACCGTATATACGATGTCTCTGAGTACACATGTTCTTTTTCTCCCTCAAAATTATTTGTAGGAAGAATCTCCTCGATAGCTTGTATCGATTTAGTAGGCAATAAATGATGCGTGTACCAGGGCCTCTCATAGGCACCTTCAACTTCATCCTCAGATTTATCATCCTTTGAGGATTCCTCGCCTACGTCATAATCTAGTCCACTCATATCGGAGGTGGACTCCACTCCATCTTCATTATAAATACCTCCTAGCTCGAGATCGCTTACAGTAATAGGGTTGCACCCTTGCACGTCTGTGTCATCGACTGCATCATGGGTTTGGTGTCCTAGGTTATCTTTGGGGTTCAGTTCTGTCATAGTCTATTCAAGGAGCCCTTCATGATGATCTTCGAGTGGCTCAGCGGTGAAAAAATATATCATCGGGTGATTCCTCCAAAACCTATAAGGATCAGGATGATATGGATTAAAATCCACATCGTCGGCCAGACTAAGGTACAAACGATCCAAGGATGCCGTAAGAAAATCATCCTGCCCTCATATCTGTAACCCCAAACTAAATTTATCAGTGGATAACTGATAACGCAGTTCCAATGGAGTCCATCCTTGTTCAAAGAGACTAAGACAATATCCATGCTAGTGATATAACTCAAATATTCGTCTGATATAATCTGGGTTGGATAGATAATGAACGTTTACAGTGAACGGTTCATCGTCATCTTCATCCATGGGCGTTCATGTTGGAAGCTGGTCTAGCCCTGCATAGATAAAGTTAGTCTAATTGGATGGTTCACCCAAAGGTATGACTAATCCAACCGGATAGCGATGGGCGGGTGGTCGGCCCATATCTTGTGCAGTTTCCAAAATTGGCCCGAAGGTCACATTCTGCACTATATACTCGCCTAGTCTAGTGCTGGCGAGATGAACAGTCACCCGTGATGCGGATGACCCTACTGAAGATGCAGGCGAGGTAGGCTGAGGCACCTCCTCGACTTTGTCTTGGGGTTCTTCAACTTCCATAGGAGTGGGAACCTCCTCGATGACTAGCTTGGGCTTACGCTCCTCTTTCTCATCCATTTTTGCCTTCAACTTCCTTTCATCCCGATGCATGACTGATGCTGACGGTCTTAGGGAAGTGGTAGTGGTATGCTTGATCTGTGACATAGATGGCATTGGTTGAGCACATACTATTGGTTTGCCTCCTAGCCTCTTTATCGATGATGACGGTCAAACATTCAGGTTCATTGATGGGAGTATGAAACCCCCAGGCAAATCTGCTAGGTTCACGAACTTAAATGGTTCTTCGTTCGATGATACTACGTGAACCTATCCCTCGTGAATGTACTTCACACACTGATGCAATATCAAGGGAACACAATGCATTTCATGAATCCAAGGTCTACCAAGTAATATGTTGTATTGCATGGCCCCTTCTATCACATGACACATCATTGAGATGGTCTTCAGGCCTACCTGTATGGGTAGGATAATTGTGCCAATAGTCGAACATAGCATTTCATTAAATGCTCTCAATGTAAATGTAGTGGGCACAATATGTGATTTAGACAACTTCAAATGACTCAATGCCTTGGTCGTTATTATGTTGATCGATGAGTCGGTATCGATCAAGACCCTTTTAAATGGCATGTGATTAACACATGCAATTATGTGGGGGGGGGGGGGGGGGGGGGGGGGGGGGGGGGGGGGGGGGGGGGGGGGGGGGGGGGGGGGGGGGGGGGGGGGGGGGGGGGGGGGGGGGGGGGGGGGGGGGGGGGGGGGGGGGGGGGGGGGGGGGGGGGGGGGGGGGGGGGGGGGGGGGGGGGGGGGGGGGGGGGGGGGGGGGGGGGGGGGGGGGGGGGGGGGGGGGGGGGGGGGGGGGGGGGGGGGGGGGGGGGGGGGGGGGGGGGGGGGGGGGGGGGGGGGGGGGGGGGGGGGGGGGGGGGGGGGGGGGGGGGGGGGGGGGGGGGGGGGGGGGGGGGGGGGGGGGGGGGGGGGGGGGGGGGGGGGGGGGGGGGGGGGGGGGGGGGGGGGGGGGGGGGGGGGGGGGGGGGGGGGGGGGGGGGGGGGGGGGGGGGGGGGGGGCGGGGGCGGCCCCCCCCCCCCCCCCCCCCCCCCCCCCGGGGGGCCCCCCCCCCCCCCCCCCCCCCGCGGCGGGCCCCCCCCCCCCCCCCCCCCCCCCCCCCGGCGGGGGGGGGGGGGGGGGGGGGGGGGGGGGGGGGGGGGGGGGGGGGGTAAGGGAAGCGGGGGGGGGGGGGGGGGGAGAGATGGATGAAAGGGGGGGGCGGGGGCGGCGGGGCGCGCGCCGCCCCCCCCCCCCCCCCCCCCCCCCCCCCCCGGGCGCGGCGCCGCCCCCCCCCCCCCCCCCCCCCCCCCCCCCGCCCCCCCCGGGCGGGGGCCCCCCCCCCCCCCTTAATTTCCCGGGGGCGGGGGGGGGGAAGGGGGGGGGCCCGGGGGGGGTGGGATTGGGGGGGGGGGGGGGCCGGGGGGGGCCCCCCCCCCCCCCCCCAACCCATTAAAAAATAGAAACAATGGTGGGTCAGTCATGGTTGTAGAAACCGTCCTTATCTCATGATCATAAAATTGGATCATCGGTTCCTGACACTGCTGTACATGCCCCACAAAATTAGTAAATGCCTACGCATCCTGGGACTGTACTTTAATGGACCTCAAAATGTCCATAAGAGTCTCCCTATGCCTAGGGGACTGTTGTATTAGCTCATATATTGACAACTTCGTAGGAGTTATCTGCAGGTTTTGGACCAACCTGCTCCTTATGGTCACCACCATTCTTGTTGGTGGGCCTGGAATATTCTGTGTCGACCGTTGATTTGGCATGGTTTGTATTTGAATGGGAGTAAGAGGTGTATTCTGTTGTTCATATCTCCCATGCCTAGTGACAATGTTCACCATGCCTATGAACCCTTGGGTAGGTGGTTCGACTCGCACTTGGTTGACCTGGCCAACATTTTTACGAGGCGCCTCATGATTTGGTAAAGGATTTTTATAAATTCCCATATTTTGATTATCGGGCACCTATGGGTTGTGTGACACTACAAGCTCACCTTTGTCAATAATATTCTACACCATGTGTTTGAAAGTCCAACACACCTCAATGTCATGGCCTTTCGTTTGATGAAAAATGCAATGGTACCCCTTTGATTTGGGTTGATTGGGGTCTATCAGCTTGACCTCGGGAAATCTAATTGCCTTTGCCTCGCACAGTTGATGGAAAAACAACATCAATGATTCCATCAATGGTGTGAACTATCAAGGTGGGCATTGATCATTGTTCTTGCTCTTATAATTTTTGTTACACTTATCATACTACGCAAGAGGAGTTTGGGCCTGATAATTCTATTTTTTTTGCCCCTTGTCCTCTCTTTGAAGATTCAACACCACTTGATTCACAAGGGCCTGCTTGCCCTATTGTTTTGTGGCACTCTTCTTTTTTCCCTCTCTCCTATTCTTGAGCTTCAAGATGCCTTCCTGCAACTTGATGTCCTCGATCACTTTGGCTTACACCAAAGCCTCCTCGAATGTAGGATACTATTGTAGTTGTAGAAATAACGAGATGTGCTTGGCATAACTCTTTGTAAACATTCATGTTAACTCTATGGCAGGAATAGGGAATGGCAACTTTACCATTAGTCTCCTCCATCTCTTTTCATATTTCTCAATTGGTTCATCATCATGTTGAGCTAGCATAGCTAGATTAGAAATATTGGCCTATTTCTTGATGCCAAAGGAATAGTGTTCAAGAAAGGCATCATCTAATTGCTCAAAACCAGTTATGCTATGTTTCTTTAGCTTATTAAACCACTCCTAGGCTAGACCATAAAGTTTCATGATGAAAGTATGCAAAAATAATGCATCGTTGCTTGCTATCTGAAAACAAGCATCCAGAAAGCTCGTGACATGTTCATGTGCATCTTCATCACCCTTAATCTTGTCTAACCTAGGCATATCAAAATGCTCAGGGTAAGCCGAAGTAGGCATCGAAGGATCTAAAGGCTCATTATGGATTTTCCTTAATGTCGGCTTTTGAATAGTCGTGCCTTGTTTCTCGATGGCTTTGACCTTCTCGGCTAAGGCCTTATAGGCCTTCAAAGATAGAAAGTCCTCCTCCCTAAGTTGACATGGAGGTGGCTTAGGAGGTACTGTATTCCTCGTACGAGCTGGAGGGCATTGCTCTTCCTCCTCCTCAGCTCGAGAGCTCTCAAGATATTCTTACTTGTATCCATATCCCTCTTCTTCTTCATGTTGCCTCTACCTCTGATCATCGAGCGATGGTGATCGCTCCCTCTGTTTGGCACTAGCATGAGTACGATCACCTCTATGCTCTCGATGCATATCGGCTTGTGACAAAGCCTTCCTAAATACATGCTCTCTCTGCTCATCATGAGGATATAGACCAGCCCTAGCTAACCTATCCTCCTGCTCCACACACTCCTTCTGGGCAAGGATACGCTCTTCGCGCATGCGTTGCTCATATAGCCTTTGTCTAAGGAGCCTCTATGCTTGAATATTTTCATCCTCAATGTGCTGCCTCTCTAGGTGAGCATCCTCTAATTTATCTTGGAGGAGTTGGTATTTCTGCTCTGATACTAGTCGATGTGATCTATCAATTTGATCGGTTGTGGGAGACCTCTAGTATACTTGCTCTATATGAGTGACCTTATGGGTTTTGTACCCATCGGACTGATGTGTTGCACCTTTGCCTCTATCTATGAAGATGACATTGGCATCCTGCTCTATCCTATATTGTGAACCACCATGTGCAAATAGTGGGTGTGTGACATGAGGGCGCTCAGAAGCCTCTCCATGCTCTCTAGTAGTCCTGACGATGCTCCCACTTCGCTCACTCGGGGTACGAGTGGGCGAAGCCAAGGGCTTGTAGCCTAGCTACTCTAAAACACTACCTAGACCCTCTAACTATCTAGGCTACCATCGCTCATGCGGTGGTGTGCCATTAGCTCCCACCTTTGATATATCAATGGTGATCTTACATGGTGGACCACACGTGGGAGTATGGGTAGACCTATGCTCGAAAGTGAGCCTATCTACCTACCCCTGAATGGGTGGATCTCTAGTCCTTCTATACTCATAAGGTGGAGGTATGGATCCTCATATGGACTTAGTATGTAGGGGTACCAACCTGGTTCCTTGCACGACAAACTCTTCGATCGATCCCGTGGATGCGCGTGCACAACGGTCTTGGTAATGGCTTTCGAGTGGAGCACCCTCATGTTGAGAGGCCCCCTATTATATCCTATGCCTAAAGGAGTGTACTGAAGCTCCTCTATCTGGGGTATGCTCTATAGGCTCCCCTCATATCGAATTATCTCCTCTAATGCTTATCGAACGATGTTCGATTCGCTCATGTGGGTGAGGAATTGACACGTGTTGTTGTGAATTGGTTAGGGGTTGATCATGAGCATCAATTTTAGACCATTTTTGACCACCCTATGTATCCACCATTATGTACCTAGCATCTAAATGTATCTTTTATTATTAAGAAAACACGGTATACAATGATGATTATCTCGTATTAAGTTTTAAAAGTGAGCACTAAACTGTTTGATGTGTTTCAATGATTTGTTGTATCAGTGTAGAAACTCTTATCATGTTTTGCAAAACTTGTTGGATTTTATTCTTAGTTTAATGGCTTTCACCTGTACAATCATAGCTCGACAACTTGGCTATGAACTCCAAGTCACGTAAATCCCCCATGTGTGGTGATGAAGGTCCACACCCGGACAAGGAGCACAGGTCCTCCTAGATCCTCACCCATTTTCCCCTAGTCAGTGTTATACCCTTCGAAGAGAATACATGCAAATTTTCTAGGGTACGAAAGGTTCTCGGATTCGGTATTGGTCTAATAACAAAGGTTCATAGGATTTGGGCCAACGGATGGAAATGACGCCCACCATCGCTGAACTCTACTAGTGGTTGGATGTCAAGCCCAACTCACTAGCGTTTAATTGCCAAGTGGTGTGTGTGGTTCATTTTATTGTACATAAAAGAAATGTATCATATAGCACACATGTTCATTTTCTATATGCTATGCAAATGAAAGAATGTTTCAAATTCAAAAAATGCAAGCTATTCTAGATGTTCTTTGAGACAATGCACATTACGATGATAGTTGGCCACTAATTGGGCCTCACACATGCAAACCAAACAAGACACTCTATCAAGCACGTTGTAGCCTAGGGCGTACTGCAATCAGATATCCGTTGTTCCTAGCAGTGCCTTTCTACAAATGCAAATTGAAATGAACTAGGACATGATTGATTTCCTTTTTCTTAGTTTGCTTTTCCTAATTGCATTTCAAAATAAGCATTTTGTAAAAACACAAAGAGTAAAAATAGAACAGAGAGTGGAAAATAGGGCCTACCTCAGGTCCTGAGTTGATTTGCACTCTGATTTCTGTTGTCTATGTAGTCAGGTGTAAACCATAGATCTGGTCTACAGTTCAGACTGTAAACCACATGTTGAACCTACGATTCAATTGTTGACTCATAGTTGATAGTTGTGATCTGTACCTGTAATTCCTAAAACCAAGAAACAATAGTCAGATATTATTTTTGTGGAGTTCCACTGTGATTGCCTACTGTACGACCAAAAAGACATGCACCCAAAATATTGTAATTGCATAAACAAAGTAAAATTGATATTCAAACACATAAATGGATGAAACACATGTAAATTACAAGAAATGCCTCTATTATTCCATTAAAATCAACAAGTGTCTGATTACAAGTAAATCCCTCTTAGGGATACTCTATTTGATATGCAATTACAATTATTTCAATCCCCCTTAGGGGTGAAATGCACTATCAAGCCCTTAAGGTTACACGAACTGCTCTAGGGTGGAGTGAACCCTCTTCTTCGCGTTGAGGAAGGAAATGAATGATTGTAGCTCCTTAGAAACCTATTTTCTATGATCAAGAAACAACACAAGAATGTCAAAAGCATAGGCAACCTCTCATGATGAGGCCCTTTAAAGACAAATGGCATGAAAATAGCATAATGACATAAAATCAAGAAAATGCATCTACTATGCTAAACATATGCAAATAATATCAAGATTGATGTAAATACGTAAATGAAGAGCACAACTATCAATATATGGAATCAATTGCTTGAAATGAAGCATTATAACATGAAAAGAAGTCATTAATGTCTAAACTAGCATAATGAATACAAGTTAGTAAAAACACTAATCTATTGGTCATAATTCTCTAAAATTGTAACTAAACCATGCAAATGACTAATCTAATCTAACTAGATGAGCAAGAATGAGAATAGTAAGGTGGTGATACCTCTATTGCAAACCACAACACTGATACGCGGTTTGCACTATAAACCACGACTAAAAGCCATGGTTAGCACTCAAGTGAGTTTACCCTCAAATCAAAGGCATTGGGCTTTACCTCCTTGTCCAATTGATGTTCAAGGGTCACCTTCGATGTCTTTCTGATAGGTTTGGTGATTGAATCATTGAATAGGGCCTCCGTTTACCCAAATTAGCGTTTCTTGGCTCTCTAGCTTCCTAGGGCATCCATGGCACAATTGTCATGATGGTTGAGTTGGCAAAGTGATAGCAACAAATCTCTCTTAGTGCACTCAAGTGAGTTCACAATTCGACAGGGCTTCGCTGCTCTAATCTCCAATGCTTGCTTCATATCTTTGCCCTAATTCAAAGGGGTACTTATAGGACTACCCAAGGGCTAGGGGTGGCTTCATGGGGAAGCCAAGATCAAGAAGGGGTGGTTAGGACAGTTGGAGTGGAAGCTTCTATTCTTTAACTGCCTTCTTCTAGAACAAATGGTCGTTCAACCCGATTTGGCTTGGATGAAGGCCAACTAAACTTCAGTTAAGACCGCAGGTTACAACTATGGCCTAGACTATAAACCATAGGTCTCAGCCATGGTTCAGCCTATAGACTATAGGTCTAGGCTATGGTTCAGAATGATTAGGCCAAGGTGCCCAAATTGAGTGGTTAAAACCACTGCTCTATCTTGGAGTCTGTCCAAGATCCTCCATATGGTCTTGTAGCATGTCCATATGAGTAGTTGCCATCGACATGACGTGTTTTAGGTGTCTACAGAATGCTAGTACAAAAAATATTTTTATTAACTATTCAGAGTATAGTGACCAAATTATACAAATTGATGAAACATAAAATAATAGAATACAAGTTGATCACACAACACAACATATAACTTCTATGAAAATATTTGTAAATATTATCACAAATTCAGATATACATCAAAAAATATTGATATACTTCTCTAGAAAGTTGCATCAAAATCCAACTAAATGGATGGAAATTATGGAATGGAAACAAATAAAATATATGTTATATAAACATCATAAAAGGAAACCTAGTGTGTTGTTCATCAAGTGATCCAATGATCATGGTAGGGTATACTTTTGAGAACCAACATCTAAGCAAGAAATAGCTTCCACGATAATACAGGAGAAGTAGTACTAGAGAACAAGCCAACATCTAAGCCATATACAACTTCCAGAATAAATTTACACCCCTAGATTCAAAGGAGGTAGTTATTAAATTATTTGCTCTCTCAAATAATGTAATAAGGGAGGGGGTGTTAGGATAATTCTTCATATATTTATTTATATATTAAAATAGTCAGATAGTAACATTTAATGTGAGAAGTTCCTTTGTTAGTGTTTCCATTATTTTCTTTTACACAAATTCTTTTCTATGGGAATGCTTTGTAAAGATATAAAGATATGTATCAAATTCTATTGATTTATTACACAAGTATTGAAATATTTGTAATAAATATTTACAATAACATATTAATTATGGCCAACATCCATTTGGGTTGACAAATACACCCAAAACTTTTATGCAATTAATGGATAAGGTCTTGAAGCCTTTTCTTGGTAAGTTTGTAGTGGTTTATTTGGATGATATTTGGTGTTTAGCAAGATGAAATAAGAAAACCTAATCCATCTATTATTTTTGCAAATGTTGGAGGAACAATTGCTGATCATTTTGAAGAAATGTAGTTTTATGAAGAAGGAATTGTTATATTTGGGTTCATATCCAAGGTGGTTTGCAGATGGATCCAGCAAAGGTAAAATGTATTATGGAGTGGTTGTCACCAAGGAGTATGTTTGAAGCCATAAATTTTAATGGTTTGGAAATTTTTTACATAAAGTTCATCAAAAAATAGTCGAATTTATGCTCCAATCACAGAAATGATGAAATAAGGTAGACATGAATTCAAATTGATAGACACAGTGGAAAGAAGCTTTCAAATATTAAATTAGAAAGTCATAGAGCAACCATTTTAGGCATTACTAGATTTTAACAAAGTTTTGCAAGTACATTATGATGCAAGCATAGCCTCCATTAGAGAAGTATTGAGCCAAGAAGGTAGACCCATTACTTATTTCAGTGAGAATTTAAATGAATCCAAAAAGAAATATTTAATTTATGATCATGAATTTCATGCCATTGTACAAGCACTAAAGAAGTGGAGACATTACCTATTACCAAAGGAATTTGTGCTATTTACAGATCATCATGCTTTGTAGTTCATTAACAGTCAAGGCAAATTAAACCAAAGACATGAAATTAGAATAGTGTATTCAAAGTTACTCATTTGTTTTGAAGCATATAAATGGTAGTTTAAATCAGATAGTCGATGCCTTGATTAGAAGAAGTATGTTGATGAACTCAATGCAAATTGAAGTTTTAGGTTTTGATGTTATGAAGTAACTTTATGTTGATGATTTGGACTTCAAGAAAGCTTAGGCAACATGCAATGACCCTATTGTGCGAGATAGAACACCATGTATGTATTATTTTATCCAAGAAGGATTATTATTCATGGGACATCAATTATGCATACCATGAAGCTCAATGAGAGATAAATTTATAAGAGATAAACATAGTGAAGAACTTTCTAGACATTTTGGAGTTGATAAAACCATGGGATAGATTTGTGCAAGTTATTATTAGCTAGAAATAAGTGCAAATGTAAGAAGATTCATGCAAGGTTGTCGATTTTTTCAACATGTGAAGGGAATAAGCCAAAATACTAGGTTGTATCAACCATTACCAATACTAAAATAACCATGGGAAGATATAAGTATGGACTTTGTCCTTGGATTATCTCAAATACAAAGATATATTTAATTTTTGTTATTGTTGATATATTTTTAAATATGACACATTTCATACCATGCAAAAAAATGAATGATGCTACTCATATTATTGATTTGTTCTTTAGAGAAGTTGTAATACTACATGGTTTGCCAAAACATTTTGTGGCAAATAGAGATACTAAATTTGTAGGTCACTTTTGGCACACTTTGTGGAAGACGTTAGACACCAAATTGAGTTTCATTTCAACTTAAAATTCATAAATAAATTGACAAACTGAAGTGGAGAATAGAAGCCTTGGAAATTTATTGAGGTGCTTAGTGGGTAAGAAGTCAAAATTATTGGATACCATTATGGCACAAATTGAGTTTACATATAACAATTTGATAAATAGAAGCATAGAGAAAATTCCATTCTATACTATGTATAAAATTCATCCAAGAGGAGTAGATGAGTTGTATATTATAACTTATCTATAGATACCTAGTGTTATAGTAGAGGACTTTGCTGATTATATGTATGACTTACATAAAAAGCGATAGTTTATTTGAAGAAGAGTGCTATGAGATACAAGCAATATACTGATCTAAAACATCAGACAAGAATTTCAAGTTGGCAACTTAGTTTTGGAACATTTATGAAAAGAAAGGTTTCAAAAAGGTACTTACAAGCTCAATTGGAAGAAGAGTGGACCTTATAGGGTTTTAAAGAAGTTTACAACAAAGGCCTACAAAATTAAACTCCTAGAAGGAATAGACATATCATTGATTTTAAATATGATGGATTTTTATACATACTATAATAAGACCATGGATAATATTGTAGATAATATATCTAAGTTTTGAATAGAAGAATGGATAGCACAATTTCCATAAAAGGAATAAGATGAAATTGAGGCAGTCATAGATTCTAGAGTGGCCAAGAGAACAAGAGACAAAGTATATTATGAGTTTCTAGTCAAGTAGAAGAACTAGGTAACTAAAGCAACAACATGGATGAATGCTTTTGAGATTTTTAAGTATGACATCTCAATTATGGATTTCAAAAAAATTTCATGATCTTTCACTCATGAAACATTCTCTCTTACTTAGCGAGTATGATTTGGAAGCATATTAACTTTTATCGAGCATTTATTAAATGGTTGTTGAACCACTTGGATAATTGTTAAATCCTACATATAAAGGAATGAAGAGGAAGGGGTAAAGACACACATACAAGAATAAGAGGAAAGAGATAATGAGCCTATAAGGAAGATAGGAAAGAAGGGAGAGAAACATAGAAAGGGCCTACTTGAATATTTTTGAAAGCAAGAATGACTATATAATTTTGGAATAAAAATAATGTGTACCCAATGGTCATAAATAAATAAAAATTTATATTTCACTCTAATCTATTTTTTACATGGTGAATTCATTGTGCTATTGGAATTATATGTTGTATATGCATGCATTGTGCAGGTTCTAGGTATAGTTGAGAGAGAAGGTCAAGTAGCAATGGTTGTTCTAGGCCTTGGGATGGATATCACAATTCATAAAAGTTGCATAAGTTCTTGATACTCTTGAGATCATTATTGTAGTAAAGAATATGAAATGCCATCCAAATGAACATTGTTGTTCGAGTGAGGGAACATCGTTGTTTGAACACAAGTGGAAATATCGTTCAAGTAAAAATTGCACTATGTCTATCAAGTGGAAGTATCATTCAAGTGGAAGTTACACCATCTTGGAGGCATTGTCATTATATAACATCAATGCATCATCTTTTACCAGTGTCATCATGTAGTATTATCATCTTGTGGTAAACTTATTTTTTGCCATTATCATCTTGTGGTACTATGCAATGCCATATTTTGTCATTGTTGTCTTGTAATATTGTTGTCTTGTATTGTGATACTATTATCTTGTAGTAGAGGTTTCCATCCTAAAGTTTCATCTTAAATATGAATGTCATCTTTAGTTGCCATGCTACCTTCTACCATCAAGAATAAATCTTGTGTCGTCTTAAATGGGGATCGTTGTACATGTGATTATCATATGACTTTTTAAAGTGACAAAAGCAATCACTAGATGTTTTAAAAGGTATTATTTCACTAGACTCCCTTTTCTTGACTGCATCAGTCAATCCTCTTGATTTCTAACATGTTCTTTGAGTTATGACATGTGTGTGGGTCCTTTAGCATTTTCACTGATTCTTTGAGTCGTACATGTGTGTGGCTTCTCTTGCCCTATGGAATATTCTTATTATGGAATTTATTCTTACCTAAATACTTGTTCTCCTTCATGTAGTGAGTTAATATCACATTGATTCAGTTGTGGGATTTAAGTAAAAGGCTTAGAGGTGCAAGACCTTGGTCCTACTTATGTAGGATCCCTCACCCCTATTACCATCAAGTTGCTACACATGTATGAAGGTCATTGACCATATTACTTGAATTATCTTTCCATACAAACTCTCATTTCCTATGGTATATTCCTATGATATAATTTTGTTACAATTAAATAAATTTTCTTCTCTTAATGCGGTATGGGGGTGGAAAATTTAATGTTTGTTAAAGGTGTAATTATTTGGCATATTCTTGAGCATGCCTTAGGTATTGTCACCACACCAATCATCAAAGTTAATGATATGGTCCATGTAGTGCAATAATGTTTTTGGTTTGAGATGGAGGCCTTATAAAGGAAAAGGGAAGGGACAAATAATTAGAGAAAAATTATCTATAAAAGAATTGCTTATCGTGCATTTATAATGAAAATCAATTTTTAAAATAAGATGGGACCACATCCATTAAAATAACAATTTATTAGATAATTTAGGTCAATTAAATTTGGAAGTTTGTTTATTTATCAAACATATTTTTCTATTTATCTTTACATAAAAAATAGTTCTCATCTTTCTTAAACATATATGTTTTTACAATTAGTTCGTTCACATAATTTTTATTTAGAGATAAAAATATCACTTGATCAATTACTTTTTAAAATTTGAATTTTGCCAAGATATAGAACATCAATGTGATTGACTAAATTATTTGCAACCTAGTTTGCTTCTCTATAGATATGATGACATTTCCAAAATAGTACATCTAACAAGAGTTGATGGGTTGTAGAAATAATGTTATTTTTTATTTAATCCCATCATCCATTTTTATTTATTGCATTAATCATAATTTTTTAATCTACCTTACTGAAATATATTTTCTTCCTTTTTCAATATCAATTTTGATCTCTATAATAAGTGTCATAGCCTTTGCATAGTTGTTAGTGGAAGTTTTTGGTCCGACTTTCAAACACATCCTGTGAAGAATGAGCAGGAAACTCCGGTAACACCCACGGGATAAATCCCACTCACTTTAGAATCTAGCTGGTTATCCAAGGTGTGAGTTACAGAGTCGGGTCGAATGTCTATTCACTCTTTTCTGCTTCTGGAATAGATTTAAATATAGACTGTATGTTACCTTACAAGGGGTTCTTGAACTTGTTCAGTAGTGCTCAGTAGTTGTCACTTGTTGACAATCGGATTTAGAATTGTTTCTTTGATCTAGCTCTCATGGGTCAGCAGATTTAAATAAAAGACAAATAAAGAAAATAAAAAATGGATCATTTCTCAGTAAAACAAAGAGAGGGTAGGGTAAGGCAGAAAGAGAAGTTTATCAAACTCAACTATAAAAAAAAGCTACCAATCTATTTATACTATCAGCTTCACAATCAGAACAAATCAAAGAAGAAAGTGTCCAGATTTCTAAGATCACTTTCAACTAAGAGCACAAGGCAAAGTGGAACAGATCTAGCAAAAAATCATAAACTGAAGGGGAGTTGGTTAAAATTGATATCTTTCACCGGCAGCCTAGCTCACACAGTGAGGACAGAGCAATTAGAACAAAATTAACCTCAAATCTGTAATTTTCCCTAGCACAGAATAGAACAACTGAAGCCTAATAGCATATTTAATGTTGATATTCCAGATCTATAGCATATATCTGACAAAATTTAATGGAACGGAAAACAAAAGAAGATGAACTTATCACAGTCTGCAAAATATTAGGCACCTGGCCATGCTACCACAAAAAAATAACAGCACATCAACTCCAAGTCCAGAAATAAAAATATTTAACAATCTTTGCAAGAAATTGCTTCAATGGCTTTTTATTTCTAAGTCTCCGCCTCCCGTGATTACATTTAGAATCTGTATTTATAGACTCAGGAGAAATCTTGATCTTTTCAAAATATCTTGCTTTCAAACCCTAAATTTTATCATATTAAACCCTAGGACCCAATTTTACAATATACAGCCATCTTAAAACAAAGTCTGGATAGAACTTAACCCTTCTGCAAATCAGGGCAGTCAGCTGCCATAAATGGAGAAGATAGAGTCGAATGCTACTTGCATTCACCCACAACTGCAAATAAATGTCCCCATTAATTCTTGTTGGTAATCCGGGTGAGTCACCACTTCTCCATCAATTGGTCTCCGCAGGTCCATCCTGCAAGTTGAAATTGCCCGCACTCCATTAATTCTATCATAAATTGCCCTTGAATGCACTCATCGACATCTTCTCCTCTAGCATGGCTGCCCTTGACTAATTCGCACTTTAACTCTATCTTTATGGCTTCTTTCTCGCTGTCCCGCAAGTGACAGATGGATTCCTGCATGAAATACAAAAGATGTATTAGATTAGCACTTTAATTTAATCAAAAGCTTTAAGGGTTAAAACAAATTAATATCCTAATATTTACTTGCATGTTGGTCTCACTCGTGTTCTGACACGTGTCACTATCCCAGGACGCCTTCTGTATGCCACTTTCACTTTCGGGCTCTTTGCTGACAGGGTTGCTAAAATGCGACATGTCGCGATTTTGTGACATGTCACGAAATCGCGACATCCCCTGCCACCTTGCTGCTTTCTTTCGTTGCTGCCATGAAAACGCGACCTGTCGCGATTTTGCGACAAGTCACGAAATCGCGATAGCAACCGCCCTTTGGCTTCTTTCGTTTGGCCATGTCATGAAATCGCGACACGGCGGTCCCCTTTGCATCTTCTTTGCTATTGGCATCTCTCGGCACTTTCTTCCGAACTTTCCACCATGTCGCGATATCACGACATGGTGGCTCTTCTTTTACTTCCCTTCCACCATGTCGCGATATCATGACATGGTGGCTCTTTTGTTGTTGTACTCCCTACCGTGTCACGATTTCGTGACACGGCCATCCCTTGGGCTCCCTCTGATGCATTGTGTCATGATTTTGCGACATCACGAAATCGCGACGTCGCGATTTCGTGACACCTTTCGGCGATTACCCCTTTCTCTCAACTATGTCGCGATTTCGCGACGTCGCGAAATTGCGACGTCATGATTTCGCGACACTTTCATGCCTTAGACTTTCTTTTGGCAACTTTGATTTCTTTCCTTGCTGGCTTTGCTTCCTGACTTGGACCTGTCATGATTTCGCGACATGTCGCGAAATCGCGACAGTTCGTACGACTTGCTTCTCTCCTGCTTCCGATGCCGCGAAAACGCGACATGTCACGATTTCGCGACATGCTCCTCCAAGTCTCACTTATTCAAAAATGTGTCACGATATCGCGAAGATTTTCACACTTAACAACTTTCTCTCTTCCTCAGCCACGATTTCGTGACATGTCGTGATTTCGCGACATGTCGTGATTTTGCGACGTTCCGTATGACTTTGCCTTCTCTCTCCAAAATCGTCGTGATATCGCGACGATTTTAAAAATGGAAGTGTCGTGATATCGCAACATTTTCAAAAATAGAAGTGTCACAATTTTTCTACGCTTTTCATGCCTTTGCTTATTTTTCAAAACCTGTCACGATATCGCGACGTTTTCCAAAATGGAAGTGTCGCGATATCGTGACATTTCCCAAAATGAAAAGTTTTGATTTTTCATGAATTTATCTATCTGTTTTCTGCATTTTCTTTGTACCGGTGCAAGATTTTCTTTGTGCATGAATGATTCTAGCATATGATAAATGACTTCTGGAATAACAAAGCTAGAATGTAAGAAAAGTACAACTTTAAAATGAGGCAAGAAAAATTTAAGACTGAAGATCATCAAGAGGGTCCCTGCTGCAAAAACGAAAGCTTTAAAAGTTTTCAAAGATAGAAGTTCATTTTTCAGTGGGGGTGTGTTGCTTCTCAATAAATGGTGATATCTGCAGGTAAAATAGCAGCACTATTTTAGAACCCAGGACTCTAGTTTCAAAACAAAAAGACCATGCATTATGCCTCGCCACAGACATTCTTCATAATAAATTGACTACTAACTGCTAGCTGTTAAAATTTCCCAAGGACATACTAGGCTGAATTACTTCAAGGAAGATTTCTGATGTGCAATTACAAAGGGTATAAAAATTTCTTCAAGGATGACTGGATTGAATGTTGAACTCTGGATGATCAGCCTTTCTAGATTGTAAAAAGGGGAAACCGAGTAGATCTCTGTTTACTAGTTTAGCCTTTTACAGCCTAGACAGAGTTACCCTTTAGATTTACACGACCCAAATTTACAACTGTAGGGTAGAATCTGTTTCCTTGATGAAATAAAAATATCTTTTTAAAGTATTGGATGCCTCTTTGATTGTACAACTCTTTTCTCTTTTTTTTTTTTTTACAAGAAATATATCAATATCTGAAAGGCCTTAGAGAAATTACAATTTTCTTTTAACATTTGATCAATCTGAACTGTTTCAGTCTAGGCTCTGATAGCCTTCTGGTGACACCCAAATAACTGTATGAATCATAGTCCCCTCTTATAACCATCTTTTCTTGGATTCTCCGGGAGTTCCTCCAACCAAACAGCATAGCAGTTTCTCTATAATTAAAACAACTATGGCAAGCAAGACACAAAATCCAATCATCTCTCTACCGTTATTCTGAATAAGAAAATAGTTCTACAGTTTAGTTTAAGCAGACTCTCTCAATTGGAATGATAGACAATGGATGGAGACTGGATTGATCAGTTGGGAATAAAACATTTTTTAGCAGGCTAACTTTTCATTGATTCTCAGACAAAGGTTAAAGAACAGAACCTTTCAGAAGCCAAAGGACTTTGTACAGGCTTCCTAGAAAAAACACAGGCCTCAAAAGCAAAACAAAAAAAATAAAATTGTACAGACTTTAGAAATAAAACTGCACAAGCAGCAAAGAAAAAGAATAGAAGCTAAGCAAATAAAATTGTACAAGCAGCAAAAGCAATCCAAAACAAAATAAACTGCAAAGGAAACTGAGCTAAACTAAAGCAAAATAAAACGTGCAGAATTATTTACAATGTGTACACATGTTACAACTTCTTCATGACTTCATTCAAATGACACATTGGACGGGACAGCCGAGAAATAATGTTTCAAGTATTGACCATTAATAGGGAGGTCAAGAAAGTTACCATCCAGGTCTTGTAAATGGAAAGCATTGTTACCCAATATTTCAGCAATTTGGTAGGGGCCTATCCACAGTGGCTGCAACTTTGTATGCTTACCCTTCTTCTCATGGGCTTTATCCCACAGAAGCACCAATTCAGCTAGTCTGAAAGCTTTCACTTTGGCCCTCTTGTCAAACCACTACTTGAAAGTTTCTTGGTGTCTACTGAAGTGCTCCAGAGCTTGGAGTCTTTCATCCTGCAAGTTAGTCAAATCTAAAACACGGGCTTCAGCATCATCATGATCTTCAAAATAATCTAAGGCAAACTGGTATGTAGGCAACTTGAGAGAGATGGGAACAATTGGCTGGGTACCATACAACAAAGCAAAGGGAGAAGTCTTGAGAGCCACTTTGTGTTTTATCCGGTCAGCCCAAAGTGCATATTTCAACAATGTATGCCACTGCCTGGGTTTGTCTGCTACAGACTTCTTTATGGCATTCATTAAATTCTTGTTTGTGGACTCAGCCAGTCCATTGCCTTGGGGATAGTAGTTGGATGAGAATCTGATAACTATCCCCATCTGGTATGCCCAGTCTGTAAATTCCAATGATTGGAAGGTTGGCCCATTATCACACACCAAATTTAGGGGAACCCCAAATCTAGTGATGACATTTGATTCAAGAAATTCAATGACTTCCTGAGCTGTACTTCTTATGGTGGCTACTGCTTCAACCCATCTTATGTAGTAGTCAGTGGCTGTCAGGACATACTTATGCCTGGCTAAAGAATTTGGATTAATGACTCCCACAAAATTGAGTCCCCACTGCATGAAAGGTTTGTTTATCACAACAGGTTGCAATGGCAGAGCTCGGTTGGCTTCTTTGGCTGCAAATATCTGGCACTGATGGTAGGTTCTGACATGCTGATGTGCATCCCTAAAAAGTGTAGGCCAGTAATAGCCTGCTCTCAGTATTTTATGTGCAGTGGTAGATCCTGATGAATGCCCTGACCCTAATTTCTCATGGAAACTAGCCATGACTTCACTGACTTCACTGGGAGAAATGCATCTCAGGTAAATGCCATCATAATTCTCTCTGTACAGAGTATCTGCCTTAAGGAGATAATGAGCAGCTTTCAACTTTAATGCCCTCCTTTGGGTTCTGTTCAAATGGGATGGGCAAACTCCAAATTGTAGCAGATGAATGATATCCCCATACCACTCATCAGATTCAGAATTTAGTTGATTAAATTCCTCCCGTAGAGGCACTTCGGCAATGTGTCAGGACAAACCAAGTCCCCTGATCAGTTTAGCAGGCCGAATCTCCAAGTCATACTCTTGCAGCCTTGTAACCCAGTTGCCTCTTAGTTCACCCAACTCATTTTGACTTAGAAGATATTTCACAGCTGGATCCGGAACAATGGCATGAAATTTTCTTCTGAGTATATAGTCCCTAAACTGCTTCACTGCCCTTACCAAGGCATAAGCTTGTTTGTCTAAACGGGAATATTTTAGCTCAGCTCCCTTCAAATTAGTACTCTTAAAAGCAATTGGATGTTCTCCGGTTTCCCTCCGTTGGGTCAGAACTGCAGCAAGTGTATGTTCTGAGGAAAAAGTATACAGATAAAAATCTGTAGTGAAGTCTGGGCTTACTAGTACTGGTGCTTGTTTTATGGCTGTCTTGATTTCTTGGAAAGCAGCCTTAGCTTCTATGGTCCAGACAATCTGGGCAGTTTGCTTTAACATGTCATTCATTGGCTTAACTATATCTGCAAAGCCAGAGATGAAATTCCTGATGAAGTTAATATTTCCAAAGAATGACCTCAACTCTTTCTTGGAGTTGGGAAATGGTATGCCAGATATAGCTTCAACTCTTCCTGGATCCATAGAAATGCCAAATTTTGTGACCAAGTGCCCCAAGAGCTTCCCTTTCGTTACACCGAAAATGCACTTCTTTGGATTCAAGGAAATGCCAAACTCCCTGCACTTGTTAAACATAGACTCTAAGTGCTTGACATGGTCAAACCGAGATTTGGAGAAGACTGTTAAATCATCCATGTACACAACAATACATTTGCCCATAAGCCCCTTGAAGGCATGATCCATTGCTCTTTGAAATGTTGCTCCAGCATTTATTAAACCAAATGGCATCCTCTTGTAAGAAAAAGTCCCCCACTTAGTTGTAAAAGCAGTCTTCATTCTGTCCTCTTTCTCAACCAAAATCTGATTATAGCCTGAGAAGCCATCCAGGAAAGACATCATCTCTAATCCATTGACAATTTGCAAGACTTCATCCATGGAAGGCAGTGGGTAGTTATCCTTCTCAGATGCATTGTTGAGATTTTTGAAGTCCACACACAGGCAAATCTCTCCATTCTTTTTCCTGACTGGCACCAGATTGGCCACCCAAGTAGAGTGCCTGATGGGAAAAATAATTGCTGCACTCAAGAGCTTTTCCACTTCTTTTTGGATGAGTGGTTCTAATAGAGCATTGACATGCCTCTGTTTTTGTCTGAAATGCTTGCAAGATTCTTTTAAAGGTATGATGTGGGTGTAAAATTTTGGATCAAATACCTTCAAATCTTTGTATGACCAGGCCATTACATCCTTGGACCTGTGCAGAAAATCAATCATACTTCTCTTTATTTTTGGATCACAATCCTTTGCCAGCTTGATGTGCCTTGGATCCTCTTCAGTCCCTACATTCAAATTTTTAGTCTCACTGTCTGTGGCAGCCACATAATCCTCAGAATTCACCTTTTGCTTGATCTTGTCAGCATCAAATAGCCGCTCCAGCTCGACCATTCCTTTCGGAATTTTGTTGTCCTTCAACCTCATTATTCCCCTGTCATCATCCAATTGCTCCAGCAGGGTGTCTCTTTGGCCCTCATCAATTATAGCATTCTCAAAGGTGTTAGTACTCTACAGGAAGTTTACAATCTGTTGATCATCAGAGAAAACTTGAAAGCTATCTATATTGTTTGGAACCGAAGGACAGGGGACTAACTCAATTGAAAACTTATCCCATTTAAATTCCACCAATGGTTTTAAACTTGCAGCTGAAGAAGCCAGGACATCTGCATGTGAATTTTGTTCTCTGGGTGTGTATGTCAAATTAAAAGCATCAAAGCCTTCTATAAGATCCCAAGCCCGATGTTTGTATCCTTTCAAATAAGAGGCTTTACACTGGAATTTACCCTTGACTTGACTTGCTACCAATTTTGAATCAGTTAAAACTTGAATGTTCCTCACACTTCTGTCCAAAGCAAACTTCAAACCTAAAATCAGAGCTTCATACTCTACCAAATTGTTTGTACATGGGAACTACAGGCGGTAAGACATAAAAAATGTCTGACTTTCAGGTCCCTTGAGGACTGCCCCTGTTCCAGAACCCTGTTTACATCTTGCTCCATCCACATGAAGTGTCCAGAATTCATTGGTATGTACAGGAGGAGCTTTATTAAACTTGTTATTCTATCCAGTTGTTAAATTGTAGACTCCAATGTCTACCTCTGCAATGTTCACAGTTTCATTTGCTGCATTGTACTCTGTAATTGTGTGCTTGTACCTGGGTTCTCTATCAACCCGCAATTGATTTGCCACTCCTTTCCATGGCAACCACATGTGTGAAAAATTTGTTGCCAAATATCCATTCAAAGACCTAGACCAATCCCTACTCAACAGCATCCCATACCCCACTGGGATATCCACAACCTGGATTTCAATTTTATGTTGAGCCCTTGGCTCAGATGCTAATTGGATATGGATGTTTTGAAGCTCTCCAACAACTTTGACCTCAGATTTGTCCAATTGGACAACTCTCCTTTCAGATTTCATTGGGGTCAGCCCCAATTGCTGACAAATAGCCAAAGGCATGACATTAGCAGATGCACCTGAATCTACCAAACAATTGTGTAAGTTCTTCCCGAAAGTATGGACAGTCAGTAAAAAGGGGGGAACTTCAGTTTTTTCTTTGTACATGGCTAGATTGGCATTTTTTGTTTTCTTTCCTTTGTCCACAGGTTTAGTAGTGGGGCCAGAGTATGTTTTTATCAGATTGTTTCTCTGCTTTGAAATTTGTGCCAGCTCATGCAGAGTAATGTTGGCCTTAATCTTTTTCATATCCTCCACTATTTTATATCCTTTGTTAGGTGGAGGAACAGCAACATCTGGTACTCTTTGACTTCCTCCCTTTGGTGGAGGTGGATTGTTGCTTGGAGAAGGGTCCAGAGGAACATTATGAGAGTTATACGGAGGGGTTGATGTAGTATTAGGCTCTGGATTCCTATTTCTCAGATTGTAGTTATCTCTTCTATACTACTGGAAAACCTGCAGTTCATCCATAGGCATCTCAGCTGTATTCTCAGATTCATCCAAGAAAGTGAAAGAATCCAGGACCATGGCTGCACTGTGGTCGGATGAACTTGGGCCATCAGTAGTTCTCTAATTTTTAGGGGAGATCAGATCTCCAGACAAAGATTCAAATGCATTGCAAAATTCCAGACAGTCCAACTCCCCATGCTGAGAAGTGGCATGTACTCTGCACCAGTTGGGTAGAGCTAAATCACAAATGTTCACATCATGACTTTTACCCTTGTAATATTTATTAGATTCATACGGGGGCCGGTTGAATCTATTTGGTTGATATGAATATCTGTTGGGGTTATCTCCGGTAGAAGCTTGCCTTTTAAAACTCAAGAAATCATTTGCCAGCTTCTGAACAATCTTGGAGACCTCTTCCACTCTTGCATTGTCAGCCTCTTTCACTGGGTTCTGTACATTCTCAACAGGTGCTGCAGCCAATGGTGTTGCTGATGGTAAAGTCTGACAAACTGGCAGCATCATCTGATGTGGAATAGGATTGAAAACAGGAGCAACTTGTGTAATCAAAGGAACTTGCTGAGTATTTAATGGCTGGGGTCCCAGCTGTCTTTCCAGAATTAAAGCTTCTTTATAAGCTTCTGTCAAATTAGTAACAGTGGAATCTCTCTTCAAGAAGACAAAGGTCATTGGGTCTAGAGAGTTTCTAAAGATCTCTAATGCCAGGTCAGCATTCGGTACATAATAGCCAGTAAGTCTACCATAAGCTTTCTGGAATCTGACATTATAGGACCTGATAGACTCACTTAATTCTCTTTTGATGCTAGAAAACTGCTGATATAGAATACTGGGGTCTATCACTTCACCGAACTGTGATACAAAAACCTTTTCTAGATCATTCTAGCTGGTGATAGAATCATTAGTGAGGTTTAGAAACCAATCATATGCTCCCTCCTGAAGAGTGAATGGGAACAGTCTGCAGGCAACATCCTCATGCTATACATTTAATAGCTTTAATGCATTCTTGAATGCAACCAAATGTTCTTCTGCAGTTCTTGTCCCATCATGTTTATATCTAGGGAGATATCTTTCTGGATTTTTGGGCAAGTCATAGGCTATACCCGAAATGTTCAATGTAGTGGAGCCTAACCAATTTGTCATTATTCCCTGGTTGACAGTGATATTCTGGGTGTTGGTTGGAGTAACTATCAACGGTGATAAAACTGTTTGTGACAGGGATTTGGCCCTTCTGAGGCTACTCCTTTTCAGGGTTTCTAATTCAGGGACAAGGAGCTCTCCAGCTCTAGGGTGGGACCCTGTTACCCTGTATGTGGAATCCAGATTTTCACAAGCACTTACAAACTGAAAATCTTTAACCGAGTACTGAACTTGAGGTCTGCTCTTCTGACAATTCTAAAAACTGCACTGACAATTTATAAAAACTGTACTGACAATTTACAAAACTGACTGGAGTTCAGTAGGCTACTTTCAAAAGTTGGTGTTAGGTCCTTACAATACTTGAACTGATTGTAATTGGCCCTCCTTCTAGCGCCAATTAGATTTTGGTCCAAATTTCATACACATCCTGTGAAGAATGAGTAGGAAACTCCGGTAACACCCACGGGATAAATCCCACTCACTTTAGGATCTAGCTGGTTATCCAAGGTGTGAGTTACAGAGTCGGGTCGAATGTCTATTCACTCTTTTTTGCTTCTGGAATAGATTTCAATATGGACTGTCTGTTACCTTACAAGGGGTTCTTGAACTTGTTCAGTAGTGCTCAGTAGTTTTCACTTGTTGACAATCGGATTTAGAATTGTTTCTTTGATCTAGCTCTCATTGGTCAACAGATTTAAATAAAAGACAAATAAAGAAAATAAAAAATGGATCATTTCTCAGTAAAACAAAGAGAGGGTAGGGTAAGGCAGAAAGAGAAGTTTATCAAACTCAACTATAAAACAAAGCTACCAATCTATTTATACTATCAACTTCACAATCAGAACAAATCAAAGAAGAAAGTGTCCAGATTTCTAAGATCACTTTCAACTAAGAGCACAAGGCAAAGTGGAACAGATCTAGCAGAAAATCATAAACTGAAGGGGAGTTGGTTAAAATTGATATCTTTCACCGACAGCCTAGCTCACACAGTGAGGACAGAGCAATTAGAACAAACTTAACCTCAAATCTGTAATTTTCCCTAGCACAGAATAGAACAACTGAAGCCTAATAGCATATTTAATGTTGATATTCCAGATCTACAGCATATATATGACAAACTTTAATGGAACGAAAAACAAAAGAAGATGAACTTATCACAGTCTACAAAATATTAGGCACCTGGCCATGCTACCACAGAAAAATAACAGCACATCAACTCCAAGTCCAGAAATAAAAATATTTAACAATCTTTGCAAGAAATTGCTTCAATGGATTTTTATTTCTAAGTCTTCGCCTCCCGCGATTACATTTAGAATCTGCATTTATAGACTCGGGATAAATCTTGATCTTTTCAAAATATCTTGCTTTCAAACCCTAAATCTTATCATATTAAACCCTAGGACCCAGTTTTACAATATACAGCCATCTTAAAACAAAGTCTGGATAGAACTTAACCCTTCTACAAATCAGGGCAGTCAGCTGCCATAAATGGAGAAGATAGAGTCGAAGGCTACTTGCATTCACCCACAACTGCAAATAAATGTCCCCATTAATTCCTGTTGGTAAGCTGGGTGAGTCACCACTTCTCCATCAATTGGTCTCCGCAGGTCCATCTTGCAAGTTGAAATTGCCCGCACTCCATTAATTCTGTCATAAATTCCCCTTGAATGCATTCACCGGCATCTTCTCCTCTAGCATGGCTGCCCTTGACTAATTCGCACTTTAACTCTGTCTTTATGGCTTCTTTCCCGTTGTCCTGCAAGTGACAGATGGATTCCTGCATGAAAGACAAAAGATGTATTAGATTAGCACTTTAATTTAATCAAAAGCTTTAAGGGTTAAAACAGATTAATATCCTAATATTTACTTGCATGTTGGTCTCACTCGTGTTCTGACACGTGTCACTATCCCAGGACGCCTTCTGTATGCCACTTTCACTTTCGGGCTCTTTGCTGACAGGGTCGCGAAAATGCGACATGTTGCGATTTCGTGACATGTCGTGAAATCACGACATCCCTTGCCACCTTGCTGCTTTCTTTCGTTGCTGTTGCGAAAATGCGACTGTCGCGATTTCGTGACATGTCACGAAATCGTGACAACAACCGCCCCTTGGCTTCTTTCGTTTGGCCGTGTCACGAAATCGTGACACGGCGGTCCCCTTTGCATCTTCTTTGCTATTGGCATCTCTCGGCACTTTCTTTCGAACTTTCCACCATGTCGCGATATCGCGACATGGTGGCTCTTCTTGACTTCCCTTCCACCATGTCGCGATATCGTGACATGGTGGCTCTTTTGTTGCTGTACTCCCTGTCGTGTCACGATTTCATGACACGGCCATCCCTTGGGCTCCCTCTGATGCATTGTGTCGCAATTTCGTGATGTCGCAAAATCGTGACGTCACGATTTCGTGACACCTTCCGACGATTACCCCTTTCTCTCAACTGTGTCACAATTTCGTGACGTCACGAAATCGCGACATTGTGATTTCGCGACACTTTCATGCCTTAGAATTTCTTTTGGCAACTTTGATTTCTTTCCTTGCTGGCTTTGCTTCTCGACTTGGACCTGTCGTGATTTCGCGACATGTCACGAAATCGCGACAGTCCGTACGACTTGCTTCTCTCCTGCTTTCGATGCTACGAAAACATGACATGTCACGATTTTGCGACATGCTCCTCCAAGTCTCACTTATTCATTTCGCGACGTTCCGTATGACTCTGCCTTCTCTCTCCAAAATCGTCGCGATATCGCGATGTTTTTAAAAATGGAAGTGTCGCGATATCGCGACATTTCCAAAAATGGAAGTGTCGCGATTTCGCTACGCTTTTCATGCCTTTGCTGATTTTTCAAAACCTGTCACGATATCGCGACGTTTCCCAAAATGGAAGTGTCGCGATATCGCGACATTTCCCAAAATGGAAAGTTTTGATTTTTCATGAATTTATCTATCTGTTTTCTGCATTTTCTTCGTACCGGTGCAAGATTTTTTTTGTGCATGAATGATTCTAGCATATGATAAATGACTTCTGGAATAACAAAGCTAGAATGTAAGAAAAGTACAACTTTAAAAGGAGGCAAGCAAAATTTAAGACTGAAGATCATCAAGAGGGTCCCTGCTGCAAAAACGAAAGCTTTAAAAGTTTTCAAAGATAGAAGTTCATTTTTCAGTGGGGGTGTGTTGCTTCTCAACGAAGTTCCATATGATTCTAAGTAAGTGAAGAGAATTTTGCCTTATTTATTTTGAAATAGACCACCTCCCCTAGCTTTTTCTAAATTTCAATTGGAAGCACAATGAAAACTAATTTTCATACACTCAACTTTTGGATATTTTTATTTTACCATAGTTTTAAGCAGATCATTTGTGCTAACTCCATT
>JAQPPZ010011195.1:0-43446 GCA_028583015.1 Wollemia nobilis | reverse complement strand
GAGAAGAGCATCTTGAGTGCTCACATACATTTTCCAATGCTCAAGAGTTATTGTGATGTGTGTTATATCGCCTATCAAGTCCTAAATCAAAACTATGCCACCTAAGGAGGAGACCAAAGTCTTGGGTAATACTTAGTGCCACTTGGCACCTATGTGCATAGGGTAGAAGCATACTTATAGCTACTCAAGCAAGAGCTCTTAAATAGTGGATGCATATCTCAATAATAATTAAGTGGGAAGAGAATTATAGATGTGATCAAAATAGAATTAGAGCTATGATTGAGAGTAAACTCAAGGAATGAAGTCAAGGATTAGATGAGGAGCATTCAACATTGAGCATTAATTGATAATTTCCATACGTAGAAGTCCAACATCGATATTAGACTCAAAGTGCAACATAATTCTATCATAGAGGAGTTTCATTTATAAAAGTGTTATAAAGTTAAGACCAACACCTAAATTAAAGAGTCTCACCACTGGCAAATTGATAGCTTTTGATGTAATGAGCAATGGGAGATAACAATCCCAAGATGTAAATTTACTTTAGTCATATTACAAATTTGCAATATGACTGAATTATGCTTGAATAGAAATAACATAAATGAATACAACGTATCTATGGAGGAAATGAATACTTCATTAATGAAGACACTAATTACATTGTATCCATAACCAATATATGGTTATATACACAACACTGCACTACTACCTATGACTATGCTATAAAAAACTCTATCTATCTATGTCCCCCTTCTCATATCTATCTAACTATGAGGCATTTCTTATATAGTAACATAGGTTCGTTGGCCAACACTCTACCTAGATATACAAGGAACAACTTGCACATATACAACTTTCAGATTGACGCTTGTTCATTTATTACATTGCATGAAGTAAATAGATAACTTCCCCCTAAAGTAATCTAATGTCCTAAGTATGTACCTTGGAAGATAAATTTACATAACACAAATGATGGAATAGACCCTATTTCTAACAGCCTCATGTATTACATTATCTGGGTGTTGAAGACTTTAGTTTTCAATATGGATCTTCCTCCCAAGGATAAAGGACTTTGTATTCTTCTCTGTTTCTCACTATATTCAGGTTCTGTAGGTAATTTGTATATTCATATAATGCAAACTGATATGTAATTGAATATTTTTTAGATTTTCATAGGGGTTCACCTAGTTTAGTATTCATGATGCCATGTTTCTTTCTAGTATGTATTTTATTTCCTTTTATCCTTCTCTTTATGTGATTCTGTATTGGTGCTGGTGAAATTTTTGATTCATGACAAATTAGTCTATCATCACAATAGTATTGTTCAGCTTGTTTCTTGATTTGAGTAAGTACAAACACAATTAATGATAGATATATTACCAAAAATTCTTTCTATGAAAAAATAACCACTCTTTGTGAGTTCCACCATGTTGTGAAGAAGATTTCATGAAGATAGTTAATCAATGTTGTAAAGTTACCTTCTTTGGATTATTTAAGAAACAAGGAGAATTTATCTTTATCACTATAGAGTAGATATTCATATCCTTATAGAGTATCTATTATGTTTTGAGAGTAGAATTCTACTTCATAGAATAGTTCTTCATTGTTGAAAGCTTTTCTCAAAATTTCCTCCATGATAGATTTTTAGTAGTCTACCTTATACCTTCCAATATTATAATATATGATCCCTTATTGAAGTATATAAGCTTGATTTGATAAAATCTAAGGCTTGTATACTTCCTTATCTCTCATATTTATGAGATTATGAATAGCTTATATCTTCACAACTTGATAATATTTGAAGGATATTATTATCATCATGTTTTGTAAAATGCCTTATGACTCCCTAGAGATATTGTATAGTGCTTTTGTAAAGATATAGTTCAATATAGGTTGATTTTGTACAAATTTTGTAAAGGTCAAAAATCAACTTCTTAACACCTTATTATTCCTATTGAACTCAGAATTTTTAAAATTTAAAGAGGTTTTAATGTTGGATTATTTTTTTCCTCTTAGAGAAGTTTTGATACAAGAATATAATGATATTACAAATTTATTAACCCCTTTTTATATCCCTTGGTTTATTTCTAATTTCCAATAACCTAGTTTGGAGTTGTAGCCCTTATGACTCCCAAATTTGAAAATTATAAATATATTAATATTTTCAAAAATAAAATATTACCAAGTAGCATTCCTTATTACTCCTATGTTATTCTTTGCCAAATATTAGACAATTTTAATTTTCCTATCTTTTTAATTTCAAATGAAGATTGATTCCTTATAACATAACCTTATAACTTCGTTTATACGGAAATAAAATTAAAAGGAAATTGTACCTCTTATATAACTTATGGTAGACTATCCTTAGGCATTGCGAGTAATGGAAGATACTTCCACTTTTTGCTATCTTCAACACTCACTTCAATATCGTTTGAAAAAAAATTAATAGGCTTCATTATTTTCCTTTGGATCATTCTTCATGTTATTTCTAATTTTTTATCATGTAGCTATCATGCTACTATCGTGATATGGTTTGGATTATACCAATGAACTTGTTGTTTTTGCATCCTTACCTTGACTATTTTTCAGCTCTTTGGTCACCCTTTTTATGGAATATGTATCTTCATTTTTTTTACAAGTATCACAACAACTACATATGAGTGCTTGCTACTTTGTAATGCACCAACTTCCTTTTATAACACTTCATTAACACTATGTAATGGATTATTGCTTGTGTGGGTACTTGTGTGAGGCTTATGGAGGATAACAAGTGATACCTTCCTTTTGAATATTACCTGTAACTCCTGTGTGAGGATTCTTGAGCGTTGAGAGATAGAGAGATTATGCTAAGTGGTATTAAATCACTTTGCATGGAGACATGTGCTATAATGCTTCCAAGGAGAGTATAAATCCTTTTGTATGCCTTCTCTTTAGATTTCTTCATTTCTTGGACAGCAAGAAACCTTCTCTTTTTTAGGAGATTTTATGAAGTGTTGAGGAGCTTTGAATGGTTATTCCGAATGTGATATTGGTGCTGCCTTTGGCGGATGATCTTCACCAAACATGAAATCTGAATGTAGCACATTTTTTCCTTATATACTATACCTTTAACATGTTTTTCTTTTTGTTCTTATTTGTAGTGTAGATATTTTATTGCTTATGTTGTTCATACCACATTGATAGAAGTAGATTTAATGCCTTTCCTACATAGATGTGCTTCATTTTTTTCTATGTAAATAAAAATTGATAACACCCTTATATGGGTTTTGATATTGTAAGTTCATCCACCTGAGATATGCTAAGAGTGGATCCTTTGAATGGATCTCTTTGCTATCGATGATAAGTGTAAATTTCTGTCCTTCCTTGGTTGGATTACATTGTAGAAGTTATACATTTTAAGGCACATTTAAATCTTCTCTTTTTGTACAAATTGTAGAAGTGAAATACCGTGTAACTTTACATGTATATAAAACTTCCTTTATTTCACCTTTTTATTGCACTCTATTGCAAGTATGAAATTATACCTTTGTAGTAGATTGTTTAATGTAGATATAAGGGTTTTGAGGATGTATCTCTAGCTAGACTCATTACCCTTTTTGCTTGGACACTTTGATGATAAATCCAAGCATTTAATGAAGTATATAGAATATTTTTGTGACAATAATTTTCTGCCCTTTGTAACAAGCAATTAACCTTGTAATTCTTTGATTTTGAGACTCACCAAGTATCACTCTATTAAAATTCTATTTCTATTTTGTTTAGTTGTATTCTTCTCCCAATTTTTGGAGGATTCTAACCTATTTTTGATGTATTATATTGGCCCAAATATGTTTTAGCTTTTGTTCTCCAATAGTGTCTTTAGACAATTGATACAAATTAGATTTTGTGCCCTTCAAAAACACAAAAATAATTTCCTTCTGAGAGTAGTACAATAGTGCAAGTCTGTTACTTTAATGCAATAATATTACATCTTATCATTATAGTCAACTCTCAAATCAATGCACTAGCAATTTACTGCAACTAATCAAAAATAACCTAAAATGAATATTTAAGAATTATTTTGTAATTTCACTACAATCAATATTGTAGTACTTAGCCTTCTTTTTATTTTTCCAAAGTATATGACAGGTAGTTGATACAAGTAATCCTAATAAATGTGAAAATGAAACTTGAAAAAAATCTTTATTTTTGCACTTTTTAAGAATGTAATTGAATTGTAACTTTAATCCAATATTCAAGTGCTTTAACAAATATGATAAGTAATCTGATTAATGAATCTACTTGCACCAAGAAGTTGTTTATATTTTTCTAGAAGTATTTGTAGCTATTTTGTTGCTTCTATAGAGGATGTAGATCTTGGTTCCTAGGATCACCAAGTTCTTGCTTCGAGTAGGATCTTGCAGCTCTTTGTAGACTATTTTGAACAACTCCTTCTTCACCAAATGATGATCTCAAAATTTCTTTCATGAGCCTAGGATTTTATGGATTTTTTTTTCTCTTTCTATTATATATTTGGAGAAGTCTTTATCTCTGAAGTGGTACCTTGTTGTTATGAGAGGTAGTTTTCAAATCTTCAATATTTGGTGACCTTTCTTCTTCAAGTCTTATTATCGAATTTTGAATTTAAGGAATGATATTATTACCAATATTTTAAATCTCTTAATGTATTTCACTATATTCTTCTTCTCATATTTAGAATTCCTTGCCAAATTCTTCTTCTCAAAATTTGTACTCCTTATAAAATTCTCCTTCTCTTGGGCTTGTTGTTGGATGATGATAATTGTCCCAAGTCCTTCACTATCAAGGGCTTCTCCTTGGTAGTGGATTTCTATAGTGAGTTCTTCTTTGATAATTTCTTCAGTCAGGATCTCCTAGCCATTTTTTGGATGTTCGATGAGACCTTCCCAAGGTATTTGATATTGTAGCTTCTACTGGTCTTCCCTTGAGACCTCTTCAACCTTATGCTTCTAGAAGTGTTGGTGGTGTGATCCTCTCTTGGATATCTTATTTTTTTACTTTTGGATTCATGTAGGACTCTCCTAGTCCTTCTTGTACTTCCAAGTCTAGAAGTTCTCCACAGATATCTTCTCCTGATCTCTTTGATTTTGCTTCATGTGGTGAGTTGATTCTGAAGAAGATACCCTTCCTAACATTCTTATAGAAATTTTTTCAACTCACAAAATCTTCTTTACCTACAATAAAGTATTAGTACTTAAGTCTTAATTTTCTTATGAATAAAATATTCCTTTTGAATTCTTCTTCAGGATCAAGGCTTTTGTGGCCTATTTTAGTATCAAGGCTTCTGTGACATTTTCAAGGCTTCTATCGTGTATTTCAATTTTAAGGCTTTTGTGGCCTTTTGAAGGCTTCTATGGTGTTTTAACTATAAATGCTCCTTTGGTCTTTTCAATATGAAGACTTATGTGGCTTATGTTTCAAGGCTTGTATGGCATTCCCTTCAAGGCTACTATGGCCTATTATTCAAGACTACTATGGCCTATTCTTAAATACTACTATGGCCTTTTTGTATCAAGTCTTATATACCCTATTCTTCAACTTGTGAAGCTCCTCAATATAGCAATGAAGATCTTTAGTCTCCTAATTTCCCCATACCTCTTCTATAGAATTCTTCTTCTGTAGTGTTCCTCTCTTGCACAAGAAACTGATCTCTACACTATGATGGTACTCCAACCTTCAAGAAATGAAGTTGGAGTCTCCTAGATTTTTGTTGTAGGAGCACCAATCCTCTAAGAGTTAATTATCTACAACAAATTTTTTTTTGGATAATAATCAGTAATCTTGGATCTTCATAATATGATCTATCAATCTAGTGGATTGGATTCTGAGTCCTGGTCTTCATGAGTTTTTATTGTAACACTTTGGAAAGACTTAAATAAAGTATAATCTTAGTATTTTTTAAAACTAATATTTCTTTGAATCCTCACTCATAACTCTCCCTAATTCCACCACCTAGATTCCTCTAAGAAATTTTGATAGTGGTTAGTCTAGTAGCATGTTAGTTTGATAAAACACTCAGGCTCAAATATAATGGTGGTTTTCCTATTGATCTAAATAGACTACATCTACCGTAACTTTGATACCATTGTTATATTTTTATGTAATGACCAATGGAAGATAACAATTATAAGATGCAAAATGATATAATATATAGTAAATCTGCAAGATGACTGAAGTATGCTTGAATAGAAATAACATAAATTAATACAATGTAGTTATGGAGGAAATGAACACTCTATTAATGAAGCTACTAACTACATTGTATCCATCACCAATATATGATGATATACAGAGTACTACACTACTACCTACGACTATGTTGTAAGAAACTCTATCTATATATGTTCCCCTATATGACTATGATATATTTCATATATAGGAACACAAGTTATTTGGTCAACACTCTACCTAGCTATGCAAGGGACAACTCGCACATATACAACATACACATTGACACTTGTACATTTATTACATTGCATGAAGTAACTAGATAAATTTACCCTTAAATAATCTAATGTCCTATGTATGTACCTTGGAAGATACATTTACATAAGAAAAATGATAGAATAAACTCTATTTCTAACACCAATTAGCTCATGAACAAACATTCCATGAAGAACAAAGAAGATACCTTGACTTGAAGTACTCAAAATAATTGTAGTATTCTAAAATATGGTGATAGTTTAGTTATAAATTATTTCCAAGGAAATAAAGTTTACTTTGTGAATTCAAATCAAGAAGCCCATATATTAGAAGAAATAATATGCATACAAGAACAAGGGTATCTAAGAAGAGAATGAGTAATCAAATTAAATACATTACACCATGTCGATTAAGTGACATTATATTTTAAAGTGTGCAAAATAGGAGTTATAATATTATTATGTGACCATGATGTTATATGGCGAGGTGATTTTCAATCTCATATAACCTTCTAAAATTTTTAAAATTTAATTTTTCAAAAAAATTGGTTTATTTTCTTAAATAGTTATATGAGATTAAAATAGGTTCACTTGTATTATCACAAGGTTATTATAAAAACCTCATAATTATGCATATATAAACCTTGGTAAGATGGTCTTCCACTTAAAAGTTGAAGAATATAAGTAGCTTTAATATTTTTAAAACTATTATTATAATAACCTTAAATTTATAATTTGTAAATCACATTATTATTTTATTTTATTCTTTTTCAATTGGTTATAAGGGATTAAAACATCACATTTGTATTACATGATTAGCGATATTATAATAGTTTTAATATTATCTTTATATCATTTGACATGGTTTAAACTTAAGTCTCTTCTTAAATGTTAAAGAATCTAACCAATTAATCCAATACCATTTGATAATTTACTTAATTTTATTTTTATAAATTCAAATTTAAAAAATGTTGAGTGAGGATTGATATTTTCATATAACATGTAGTGAAGTTTGAAATGTACCTTACAAACCCTCATAATTAAACATAAGTTTGATTATAATTTTTTAGTTGAGAACTTTAGTGGTTAATAACATAATTTTGATTAGGTTATGTTGGCATTTTTGCCACATTGAGATTTTGTAAACTTTGATAGAAATTTGCTAGTAAAACTCACAAATGCTTTTTGAGTGTTTTCACAAATTGAATAATTTAAAAAAAAAAAAATTCTAAATATCTGATGGGTGTAGTTTTCAGTAAAATTCAAGAAAAATGCTTTTTCATTCCTCGAAATGGCTATTTTGTTACCCGAAATGACTTTTTGCTCGAAATTATTTTCCATTTCCCGAAATGGCTATTTCATTCCTCGAACTACCTTTTCACTCCTAAGTGCAACAAAAAATATTTCTTTTGGATATTTCGTTGGCGAAACCACCCTATCGACATTTTTGCTCTCATTAATTCTCAAAGAAATCAAGTTTCCAAGATGGGCCCTACTTATTCCAGTACAAGATTTTCCAAAAATAATTCAGAGCAAAAATACAAATATTGGGGTAAAATTCCATTTCACATAGGACAAAAATGTTAAATGCACATTCCAAGCGAAAGCTCATTTCAGGCATAATGTGGCAAATTGAAGATAAATGCCTATTTTGGGTGAAATTTCATATTTTCAATGCAAATATTCTTTGAAAAATAATTAATATTGATAAAATTAATTCTTGTGCGATATCATTGCTAAAAACTATCAGGTTTAAGCATTACACCTTTGAATCTGGTGAAATCGTATTCATTTTCGAGGCATCGACCACTCAGTGAGTGTGCATTTACAAGGTACCATCATAAAGATTGAAATCAAACCAATGATTTTTGTTGAAGCCACATTATGCCATGTGATGAAATTAGTAGACATTTTATTTGGTATTTGCTCATTGGTTCATTGTTATTTCTAAGAGAATTTATGTTGTTGATATTTGAACAATCGATACCTTATTTTATTGTGCATTCAATGAAAGAGGTGAAATCCTCTATAAATACTAAGTATTTTGATGTAATAATGGAAGAGATACATTTCGCAGAAAAACTTATCAAGTTCTCTACGTAAATAAGAGATATTTGGCTTCTGATTTTGTAAGTGACTTTATGTGTGATTTCATTCTATTTTATGCATTTCTCTTTTATGCGTGTATTTCTTATCTGCTATTGAAATTTAAATTTTGCATCTGAGTTTGAATATTGCTGGTGAGAAATTGAGTTTTAGAGTGCAATCCCAGAGGTTATATGTGCAAGGTTATAAGTAAATTATATTGCTCTATTTTATTATAGGCTATTTATATGCTTGAGTGTAATTCCTACTATTAATATTTCCCCAATCCTACACCTTTGACTTGTGGCCATATTTTCTATTTATTTTCGTTATTTCCAGTTTCTTTCCCGTAACTCTAGTCTTCAACAGTGCAAGATTTAGTAAGGGATCCAACCCTCTCTCAAGATATGTTCGAATGATTTTTATCTTTCCCTTGGCCTTTCAATGTTGGTCGAGTCTAGTGCACACAAGTGATAATACTTTTTACTTAGGAAGATTCGTGACCAATATCTTTTGGCATGCATGATGGGACCTTGAAAGTTTCACTTTCAATAGTATTGAGGTTTTATGTTCACCTTCATGTTGTATAGTTAGAAAATTTGGTGACTCAACACTACCCAAAAGCCTCTGAACATGGATATAGCAAGATCTGTACTTCATGATCACAAGATCAAAGGCCAAAACTTTTGAAAACCCATTGAGTTTTTTGAACTCGACACCCAAAAATTAGGTGAACACCCTAGGTTGGTCACCCCTCCACTTACGTCTTCTGCAACATACTCACAAATAGTTGGTATGTTTTTAGTTCCTTTGATCCTAGCTAGTACTGCTACTAGTGTTCCACCTCAACCACACACACCAGTTCATATGGATTAGAATCCTTTGCCACAGTAGCCATAACCATCAAGGAAGTTGCCAGTATGGAATAGTTTAGGATCATTGAATTTATAAGAATAAAATTTAGTTCCCCAAGCAACCTTGAAGGCCTTGAATACCTATGATGGTACCAGTAATACTGCATACAAACATATCTAAGATGTGGCTTCTTTGGCGATAATTCATGGTATTGTAGATGAAGATATCATGGTAAGGTTTCTGGTGTTATCACTTAGAGGGAAGCTATTATACTAGTATCGGTTTTTACCACCTGCTACTATCACCACATGGGATTAGTTAGCGAAGTTACTAATCAAGAATTTTCATGAAAAAGTTGATCCATTTTTCTTGTTGCACCAATTTACAATGATTCAAAGGCATCTACAGGAGGATATAGTGGAATTCAATGTTATATTCACTCAAAGCTAGAAAAGAGTTTTTGATGGTCTTCTGCCAACTCATGAGTAAGCTATGTTTTATTATATTAGAGCCTTTAATATAAATATTGGATTGGTTGTCCAGAAGACCAACATGAATACATTTCCAGATTTGTTCACATAGGAACAAATGTTAAGGCAGACTTGATCGCTATAGGTACGCTTCCCCCAAAGGTAACAATACCGATCCTACCTAATCTTCCACAACATTTGTATTCAGATTCATTTTTATAGCCTATGCCTTCCATGTATCCCATTATATCATGGAGCTCAAGTGCACCTCAAATCACACCCATTCAAGTTCCCCAACTCCCTACCCTAATTACTTTGTATTTACCTACTCCAAGCTTTCCATAATTACCTACATTCATTTCTTTCCAAGTAGTATCGACACCATCAGAACCTCTACCTTTACTGGCACCTCCTACACCCTCGAATCTTGATATTTACATGGCTTTGTTGCAAGAGGTGAAATCTACTAATTCAGCCATAAGAGCAATGGACAATAAAATCATAGTTATTGAAAGAAAACAGGTTTCCAACCCAAAATATTTCAACCTTTGTTGATCATCAGGGAGAAAGCATCTTCGACCAACAAGGTGCCTGAGAGGAACCCGATTGTATTGGCAAATGAAGAAGTTGGGCCCGTAGATAAAACATACTGGTTCTCTACCTATGATGATCCACATGACGAGGAGACTTGTATGGTTCATCTAAAATACATGTAAACACTAACTGCAAGCTCTTTTGGGGGTCAGGTTAACATGATTACCAATGTGGATCACAACTTTATGGTTCCATCTGAAGAACAAGTCTTAGTTCTCACAAGAGTTCGAAGAAAGACAGTCATAGTAGATCTAGCTGAGATGGAACCTCTAAGGGTACTTATTGAACCTAAGATATAAAATGAGAAGAAAAAAGTACAAGTGAAAGCACCTGCTTCAACACCAAAGCCAAATCCACCTATCTTGTTAAAAGATATTTTACCACCATGAATGAAATAAGGATTACAATAAAAAGTCTTGACATTGCAAGCAAGAGTTAAAACAGAGGAACAAGCCAGAGAAAAGCTCAAGTACCCATATTTGACAAAAATATAGAGGGTAGAAGCCACACAACATTATCAGAGCAAATAAAAGGTCAATAATGAAAAAAGGGAGTCTGATACATCTGCATGCAACATTTTTGGGGAATTGAAGAATATTCCAACCAAGGTTAGTCTTTATGATGCATTATAGTTACCTGGGCAAGTCGATCTCTTACAAGTATCATTGAAGTTTGTGAAAGATAATGGGAGAAATCCTACCTAGACAATTTTTGCTTAAACATTAACTGCTTCAACCATTAGAAATAATAGACCACCCTATTTCTATTTTTCACTCAGGATGGAGGGTTGGATAGTGCACAACTACATGATTGATTATGGTGCTGCTACAACTACCGTGCCAAAGGTAGTTTGTGAAGTAATGGGTATGGAGTATACAAAGAGTAGCCATAGTGTATTGCATTTGGATGGAACCCCCATGAAAAAAATGGGTGTAATTAAGAATATCCCCATTGTCCTACGTAGTATGCCTTAAATCATGATAATTTAGGAAGTAGTTGTGGTCAATTTGGAGCCATATTTCAGTATGTGGTTGTCAAGAGAACTCACTACCAAGCTGGGAGGCTACATTTCTCTAGATTATTCTCACCTAGATATTTATTTCAAAGGGAGAAAAGTATGAATCTACATGAGAAGCATTCTATTTATTATATAAATAATATGGAAGAAGAAGAAAAGTCTACAAACTCTGTGAACATGGTAATCAAGGAATTGAAAGAACCTGATTTGATGGATGATGTTCAGGATGAGCTTTGCTTAGAATATGAGTTTTCAATGCTCAATTTTAATGCCATGATGGAGATCTAAATTGGATTTTAATCCATTACAAAGCATGAAGAGGTTGAAGTAAATGTGCCTCATGATCAAGACTCTCTTCCTGATCAATTATGGAAGCTGTATTTTGATGGATCTAGATGTAAGAATGGTGCAAAAGTAGGGATTTTTCTCATTTCTCCCTCTAGCATACATAAAACATATTCATATCAACTGACCTGGATTTGTACTAACAATGCTCCGAGTATGAATCGTTGTGCCTAGGTTTGAAGAAAGTAGAAAAGCTAGGAATTAAACAATTGTAGATTTTTAGCGACTCTTAATTAATTGTAAACCAAGTAACAAACAAGTACACCTCCAAGCAACATTATCTCAAGGTATATCACAAAAAATTCAAGGGTCTCTTTGAGGCTTACACAACATTGAATATTCATGCCATCTCACGAGATCATAACAAGTACTCTGACCTCTTAGCATCCCTTCATGAAAACTTCTCTCCGATTGAACATGTAGTAAGGAAACCAAATATCGTGAGGCTAGTTTATAGACCTTCAGTCTTAGACAAGAACATCTACTGGAAAGTGTTCAAAAGTGATGAGCAGAGCATTAATTTTATGATAAGAGAAGCAACTACTATGGAAGAAATAACTCTTGATGAGGAGGAAGCCAAAGGGTTGATTCAACTGAGGAATAATAATATCCCAAAAGGGTTGATTACGCTCAAGAGTCTTTTTGATTAAAATGATAAGGCAAAGAATCATAGGATCAAAATAGATGAGAGAAAGTACATTGAACTGGAGTTGAGCCCCCAAAAATTGATAAATATTGGAACAGATTATACTTTCAAAGAGTTAGAATAGATCAAAGACTTGTGCCATGAATTTCCTAATATTGTTGCTTGGATATACCATGATATGAAGGGATATAACAAATATGTAATACAACATACCATTGAACAATAGGATGGGGCAAAACCCTTCAAACAAAAATAGAGACTAGTTAATCCCAAAATTGAAGTGTTGATGAAGGGGAAGCTGGAACCTACTCTTGGATCAAGCATTACGGGTTGATCGTATCTAAATAAAAAAATCTATCAAGACGTCCCCTTATTCCTTGGTATATGGTAAAGAAGTAGTTTTGCTTATCCATATTGAATTAACTACCCTCCAAACTTAGCATTTTATTGATGATGAATATCATGAGTCTGACCCCATGAGCACGAGGTTAGCTTAACTTTTATAGTTGGAGGAAGAAACAAAGAAATCATATCAAGCCATCATAGAACATGCTGAGATGACAAAGAAGTAGTTCAATAAAAAAGTTTCTAAAAGGACCTTTAAGGTTGGTGATCTTGTATTGAAGTGGAACGAAAAGAAGGCATATCTAGGTAAACACCATAAGTTCGAGGTAATATGGGAGGGTCCATTTTAGATCACAAGTGCCAATAAAATTAACTCTTTTTATTTGTAGGATATGGACGGTCATGCACTGCCAATTTCGGTCAATGGCATTCATTTGAAGGCCTATTACCAGTGAAAAGAGTGATTATAAGTGTAAATATGTACATATTTTAATTTTATGTCTCTTTATGATAAAATAAATAAATGAAAAAGTGGTCAGATCCTGTGACTTCCCAAGAAGTCACCCATTTGAGTACTACTCCATGGAAATATGCTTAACCAGGGAGTTCTTGAAAAATTAGAAAACCAAAAAATCAACTTGGATGATGTGTTTTGGTGGTCCAAGGTTCTAAAGGTAAAAAAAAGGGCTTGCATTTTTTACCCTTTCCTTGTGCTTGATGACCTTACCTTTCCACCCCCACCTTTTCATATTTTTTCTCCCTTTTTTCCATCCTTGGCTATAGAAAATAAAAAATAAAAATAAAAAAAATGTTCCTACCAAGGCAAATTCAATTTTTTTTTTTTGTTTTAAATTTGAATTTCCCTCCATACCTCTTCCCTCCCAAATTTTCCTATATCTCTAAATACTTCATCATGTTTTTTTGGGCCCTTAAAAGCAAACAAAAAAAATAAAGGGAAAAAGAAAAAATAAAAAACATGTTGCCCTTTCCCCCAAAATAGCCTTTTCATTCCTTGAAGTGGTTGTTTTGGATCCTGAAAAATCCATTTCACCAACATGCTTTACTTTTATTTTCCATATTCCTCGTGCACACTTCCATTTTATCCCAAAATAGCCTTTTTGCTCCCCGAAATGCTTGTTTTGGCTCCCTGAAAGGCCATTTTCACACAAATAAAAAATAAAGTGAAATTATTAAAAAAAAACAAAGTGCTTTCCATGATTTTTTTCTCCATTTACCCCAAAATAGCCTTGTTGCTTCCCGAAGTGGCTGTTTCATCTTCCAAGAAATCCATTTCAAAAATAAAAAAACAAATATATATAGAAAAAATAAAAAATAAATCCCATCTTCCATTGTCCCGAAATAAACATTTCCAATCCTCGATAACCTTTTTCTCTCTTGCAATAGCTTTTCTATATCTCAAAAAGGTTGTTTCATTTCCCGAAAATCCCTTTCCTCATCCAAAATTGCTTTTCCATCCACTTTTCCTCATTGTCCCTTCCATTGAATTTAAATTCTAATTTAAAAATAAAATAAAATAAAAAAATCCATATGCATTCAAACCCTTTTGCCCTTATTTTCCCCCCAAACCTCCATTTGCATGTTGCACTACCCGTAAATTCCACATGTCTCCATTTCTTGCCCCACGTCATACACTCTACCCACTCATCATGCTTTTTGAAGCAAAAAAGCAACCAATCCGAGCACTTCAAGAAGATGTGGTAAGAATTAAAAAAAAATCATTGGGATGCATGCCATGCCTCCATACTTAGCAATATTTTCGATGGATATGAGTGAAAATCTATATAAGGGACCTATCCTTCAATTTTAAAAATTAAAACATTTGTAGGGTTCATGTGTAGAAGTTTTGCGAATTTCGTTTTGCTCCAGGGTTTTCCATTTTTTGCCGCGTGTTTGAAGAAATATAAAAATGACGAAGAAAACCACAGAAGCCAAGAAGGTGAAGGTTAAAAAAGGATTGAAATCAAAAAGATATAGTGAAAATATCGAGATGAGGAAGAAGTAGAATTAACACCCTACGATGACCACCTGGTGCAGATCAATGATTGTAATATCACCAACAAAGGTGTGGAAAAATTATGTCTGGATGTTGAGTATGTTGCAAAAAATATGTCTACTAAATGTCCTCGTACTATAGAATTTTATTCTCATCTCTTCTAGAACCTATGTACACCTATGCACCCATATTTTGAGCTAATTTGGGTGATCGCACAATACTATAACATTGGTTCAAAAACTTTCTAGAATGCCCAAGGAGATGAATTGTTTAGTATTTCGACTAGCTCCATACATGACACATTTGCTTGTGATGTGCAACCTTCATCCTATGACACATTTAAAAAGCTCAATTTTAAGGAATAGGAGAAGAGGTATTAGTCCACTATTCACATGCAGTAGTTTATAGAGAGCCAGTTGTTGAAGACACCATGATTTGGGGAGTTTCAAAAATTACCAATGCCACTAAAGGATTTCAAGAGCCTAGATTTATATTCAATGCTAGCATGGTTTGCGGGATTATCTTCAGATTCTATAGTGCATAAGTGGAAATAATCAATGGTGTAGTGCATTTCACAAGTAGGATTTTATGCTATGACCGCTATGACAACAACTATAAACCTGATTTTCTTCGATTGGGTAAATCTCTTGGAATGGAGGATACACTCACAATTATGAAAGGTAAAAAGTGGAGAAGATGTTACTTTAAGGTACTACTACCTTCTAGTATGGTACTTTTTCTATCACATGCACTCCCATTTTTCTTTTATAGAAGTAAACAAGACAAATGAAGTAGGAAAGGTGTTGCCAGTATATTCATGGGCTCAAATTTTGTCAAAGGAGTTCTATTATAATTTTAATAGGATATTTTTGGGTCTTGCCTTGGAGTTGATTTATGGGGTATGCAACAAAGTGCCTTGAGCAATGAAAGCAAAAGTGGTTGATCAGAAAATAGGTGATGTATTTTTATCGATACAAGGAGTGGTAGTTAGAATTTTTGCTTTTACTAGAAAACCCTTTATGTTGCCATATTTTACAACTAAACATATTTTCACCTTGGAAGTAGCCCAACAAATTGACTTCACAAATGATACATATGGGATAGGCAAGGAAAAGAAATCTACATGTATTATGCCTTTCCATTTTGGTGATATAAGGGTTAAGCAGTGTGGATAGAATGAATTGATTTGTGAGACACTATATGACCACGGGTTGGTTGAGCTTCCCCAATGGTGGTGGTATGATCCTTTGGGTATTTTTACCAATCACATTAAGGCCAAGAATTTCCATTGTTAACCCATGGAAATTGTACAACAAAGGAATAATCCCAAGGGGTATGACCTTGAATGTGGATATGATGATGTATCTCCCTCCTTGGCATGATTTTTATGAGATGGAGGTTGAGTATGATCCTCAAAATCATGTAGAACAAGTTCCTCATCTAGGTCTGTTTGAAAAAATGAAATCAAAATTGGTTGATTGGTTCTATGAAAAGCTTACCAACTGGTGGATCATGAGGGCCCACCAAAATAATCCCAAGGTAAATTATCCATTGGTTATGGATGATGCATTTTCAATGATTTATGATGAATAGTATGAAAAGTAACAACCCCTCTCCATTGCTGATTTGGTGCCTAAAAGTATTAGTGGTCCAGATAGAGAAGAAGATATGATGAGACAAGAAGAAGCATCAAAAGAAGAGAGGATAACTATTGAAGATGAAGAAGAAGAAGAGAATTTTTTGCTAGAGGAGCAGATCTCATAAAATAATAGGAGTGTAGCTATGAGAGTCTCTTTCCTAAAAATAGTGAAGAAACCCAGAAGTGGAGCCCTTTCTACACTGAGCGCAAAACCGCTTCCTTCATAAATAATAGAGCCAACTTTTTCTTGGGATATACCTTCTTCAGCTTAGCTGGGACAATCAAACCCAATGGTGATAATAGTAGATATATAAGTAGAGAAGAAAATATAAAAGGGAGAGGAAGATATCATAGGAAAATGACATTCACCATCGACTCAAATGGTGTTAGAGCCCGCAGGTATCTATTTTATTTCTTCTTCTTTTTCTAATAAGTATTTGGTGACCAGTGATGCGTTGTCATTAAGCACATCATTAAATCTCAAAGATCTTATCAATTCGGGGTGGTGTCCAAGGCTGTCTACGATAGAAGGCTAGGGTAGAGTACAATTTAGGCATTCAGATTTCAAGCATTTATTGCTAAAGCATATTTTGTTTAGCCTTTTCATGTCACACTAAACCTAATCTGTAGAATGGAAACTTGCAAGAAATAAAAACTAATTCTAATTTCAAAAAATTAAAGTTAACTACAATTGCATGAATTGAAATCTAATCTACTTTTGCAGAATTGAAATAACAAAATTGAAATTGCTAAATTGAAATGTTGCTAAAATGAAATCCTAAATTACACTTGCAAAATTGAAACCTATTTTACTCTTGTAGAATGAAAGTCATGCTCGGAAATAAAACACCTGTCAATGCCCTGGCATAAAAGGTCATCAAGCTTCTGCTACAAGAATTGACAGTAAAATGAAATATGCTAAAAATGAAAAGTTGTTAAAACAGAAAAGCAGGGCAAATATAGAAAGCAAAGGAAAAATTCTTAATATAATTTGTCATCTGACATACACACAAATGTTGTACACAAACATAGTAGAAAACATAAATCACATAATACAAAATAAAAAAAAGAAAATGAAATCTGGCAAGCAATCTATTAATTCTGCTGCAACAAAATTACAGATTAAAACTTGCCATAAAATCCCTCCTCCTAGATATGAAAGTGGGCCCATACTTCCTGATCTAGAAGAAGGTGAAAAGCACTCCTTAACTAATTAACACTAAGAACAAAAAATGATAAAATAGTTGCACTTTTATTGATGTCAAAACATGCTGAAAACTGTTACAAAAAATTATTGTACAGTCTTAATTGCTGCTATTGAAAACTCTCCTCTATTATAATTCCTAATTGTCTCAACCAATGAGGGAGTTGTGTTATTTATATAAATATTTACAACATATCCCATGCTCAAATCAACCTATGTGCTGCTTTACAGTGATTTGCCAATAATTCTAGATCTGAAATAAATGCAAATATGGACAGTTTGTGTTGTAGTAGTAGTCATTGGCCCTTAGAAAGCATCTTCAATAGTGGGGGTATGTGGGAGAAGTCTATAAATATCTCACACATCTTTATTCACTTCAGAATATGTCATTTTTATCTTGCAAACAACTTCCTATTATGCTGCAATTATTTCTTGTGTTTATCTTAGAAGAGGATCAAAATTGATCTTTTCCATGAATGGTGGCTTTGGACGGCAAGGATGCCAAAATCATATGGGAGATATTCTACCTTAACCTTCTCAACCTTATTTCCATTTTTTCCATCATCAAAAATAGTCAAAAAGTCAAAAAGCACTTTTTTGTTCTCATTTTGAAGATAAGTGGTTCATTTCGAAGAGATTGTATTTCTGATTTTGAAGATGTCTTGTTCATTCCGAAGATCTTCAAAATGAAAAACTATGTGCTCTTCAAATGATTTTACCTTAGCACTCAGGATCATATTTCAATAGTCTTCATTCCTCTCCATGTGTGAATTACATGCCTTGCTATTCATTGGTAGCTTGCTAGAATTTACATGGTAAATTACTGCATTTTCCAGTTCTGCTACACAGTTGTAAAATATTGACATTTATTTGCAAATTCAAACAAATTAGAACATAGAAAAATTATTCAAATATCAACATGAAGGAGTACATCAAGTTGCTACTGAATTTATACACTTTATTCACCAAGTAACCATGTTAAAATAGTGCAACAGTGCTGCACAATTGCCCCTGCTATGTTATACCTTGTTGCTACCTATTTAGACCATGTGGGAATGTTTTTAAACAGGTCAGATGTCTTTTGTAGTCCTTCTGAACTCATCCCATCAATATCCTCATGCTTTGCTTGACAACTTCAAGGTGTTCCTATAAAGTGACAACTTGCTGATTTTTATATCGCTATTTTTTTCAAATTTTTAGATTTATGACAGTCCTAAACTTTTAGCTTCAATGTGGATTTGAAACAAGTTGAAGGGTAGGAAAACATTCAAAAACCATTTAGAATTTAATGGATATTAGCATACCACATTTGGTTAATTTAAAGGCATGTTCTTAGAAAGCATCTTCAATAGTGGGGGTATGTGGGAGAAGTCTATAAATATCTCACACATCTTTATTCACTTCAGAATATGTCATTTTTATCTTGCAAACAACTTCCTATTATGCTGCAATTATTTCTTGTGTTTATCTTAGAAGAGGATCAAAATTGATCTTTTCCATGAATGGTGGCTTTGGACGGCAAGGATGCCAAAATCATATGGGAGATATTCTACCTTAACCTTCTCAACCTTATTTCCATTTTTTCCATCATCAAAAATAGTCAAAAAGTCAAAAAGCACTTTTTTGTTCTCATTTTGAAGATAAGTGGTTCATTTCGAAGAGATTGTATTTCTGATTTTGAAGATGTCTTGTTCATTCCGAAGATCTTCAAAATGAAAAACTATGTGCTCTTCAAATGATTTTACCTTAGCACTCAGGATCATATTTCAATAGTCTTCATTCCTCTCCATGTGTGAATTACATGCCTTGCTATTCATTGGTAGCTTGCTAGAATTTACATGGTAAATTACTGCATTTTCCGGTTCTGCTACACAGTTGTAAAATATTGACATTTATTTGCAAATTCAAACAAATTAGAACATAGAAAAATTATTCAAATATCAACATGAAGGAGTACATCAAGTTGCTACTGAATTTATACACTTTATTCACCAAGTAACCATGTTAAAATAGTGCAACAGTGCTGCACAATTGCCCCTGCTATGTTATACCTTGTTGCTACCTATTTAGACCATGTGGGAATGCTTTTAAACAGGTCAGATGTCTTTTGTAGTCCTTTTGAACTCATTCCATCAATATCCTCATGCTTTGCTTGACAACTTCAAGGTGTTCCTATAAAGTGACAGCTTGCTGATTTTTATATCGCTATTTTTTTCAAATTTTTAGATTTATGACAGTCCTAAACTTTTAGCTTCAATGTGGATTTGAAACAAGTTGAAGGGTAGGAAAACATTCAAAAACCATTTAGAATTTAATGGATATTAGCATACCACATTTGGTTAATTTAAATGCATGTTCTTACTTGCTACTTAATCAAGCAAAATCAGTCACAAAATGCTGAAAATAGTCAAAAACAGAGATATAGTATTCCTAACATAAAATCATGTAAACACTTAACAAATAGTATATTTTAGTCAACTATTTGGCAATTAAATTATCATATGGTAGTCAAACATTATGCAATATTGAGGCAATTTTGGGCCTCATCAACCAGCATATTCCCATCTATAGTTTTCACATCTACTTTACCTCTAGTTTCCACATACACCTCTTCCATTTCCATATTATTCCCATAGACGCAGGTCACCAATTCTTCCCTATTTTTACCCATTTCCTCATTTTCTCTTTCCTTCATGATGCAAGACTAGTTATGCAAGCAGAGAAATCATGAAATTTTCATTAACAAAGCTTTAAAATTTGAATTACAGAAGATACTAAAATGGCCAACCCCTTTACAATCTATGTACTACCTTATATATCAGAACCGACCCCCTATGGACATCATTACATAGAATGCCAACATCATTACATAGAATGCCAAGGTTGTTTCTAACCACCCACATAAATGTTTTGTCGATGCCTACAAGATGCTACCAGGTGCCTCGAATCATCATGGCATGTAATGGCGAAGTGTGCTGTAGCTGCCTATCCATCAACCCGCCGAGTCATCATCCATAGGAGTGCTCTATAACCGTCTATAATTTGTTGCTACGTGCCCTCCTGCAATGGCCTCTATAACTGCCTAGTACTCCATGGCCACCTGTAATTCATTGTCACGTGTCCTTCTGCAATGGCCTCTGTAACTGTCAACTTGTCTAGAGTCATGAGCATTCTATCGTGATATCGTGATGTTTTTGCTTCCTTACGTTCTCTCTCCTCTTCGATCGTGATTTTGTGACACGTCACGAAATCACGATGCCTCCACATTCCACACTCACTTTCTGCCTTCGGGTCATGAAACCATGACATGTCATGATTTCACGATGTCTTTGCCTTTTGCACTTGGCTTCTGCCATCGGGTCATAATTTTGTGACAGTTGCTCCTTTCAGCTCTTCTTTTCAAAATGTGTCATGATTTTGCGATGGCTGCTCCCCTTGGTGCTTCTTTTCGAAATGTGTCACGATTTTATGATGGCTTTTCCCCTTGGCGTCTTTTCTCAGAAAGTGTCATGATTTCGTGACCACTTTGCCCCTTGGTGCCTTTGCTCCAAAAGTGTCACGATTTCGTGACCATTTTGCGCCTTTGAGCCTTTGGTCCGGAAGTGTCACGATTTCGCGACCACTTTGCACCTTTTAGCCTTTGCTCCAAAAGTGTCATGATTTCGTGACCACTTTGCGCCTTTGAGCCCTTGGTCTAGAAGTGTCATGATTTTGTGACCACTTTGTGCCTTTGAGCCTTCGCTTCGAAAGTGTCACAATTTCGTGACCACTTTGCGCCTTTGAGCCTTTGGTCCGAAAGTGTCGCAATTTCGTGACCACTTTCCACCTTTGAGCCTTTGCTCCGAAAGTGTCACGATATCATGACCACTTTGTGCCTTGGCCCCTTTGCTTCAAAAATGTTGCGATTTCGTGACCACTTTGCACGTTGGCCCCTTTTCTCAAAGAGTGTCGCGATATCACGACACTTTGGCCCCTTGGCACCTTTTCTCAAAAAGTGTCATGATATCGCGACAGATTTGGCACTTAGAGAAAAAAAAATATTTTTGGGTGATGCAAGATTGCCCTTCCACCTTCGAATGCTCCTGCATTAGACACCTGGGGTGAATTGAGAAGTGACCTTCACTTTTGATCTTTCTGAGGTAGACCCAGGCGGTCAACCTCTGCCTTCGACAACCAAGTCGCATCTTCTATGGGCCTGCCCTTCCACTTGATCAAATACTCAGAATAACACCTTTTCTAAGTACTTCAACCCTCACACGTATCAAGGACTTCTTCTATATCATATGCGACTAGAGTGACCGCAGGAATGCTCCAAAAATCTGGGCTTGGTGTTGCACTGCTATCTCCTTCATGAAACTCGACCAAATCTAAATTGTTAAAAATTGATGAAATGTTAAGTTCACTCGGCAACTCCACCTCATATGCATTACCTGAATCCTATTTTCCAATGATCCTGCATGGTCCAAATTTCTTCATCTTTAGCTTGTTATAGGTCTTGGCAGGAAACCTCTCTTTTCTTAGATGGACCATGACGAAAATCTCCTACTTCAAACTCGTTAGCTCGGTGCTTCTGGTCTGCCCTGGCTTTATACTGAGTATTCATATTAGCAATGTGCCTTGTCACCTCCTCATGCACTCCCTTCAGGTGTTCAGCAAAGTCTTCAGCCTCAGCACTGCATTTTTCTCTTGTATCCATCCTTCTCAACTCTAAAGTGTTTCTTGGGCTGCTCCCATAGATTATCTAGAATGGCAATTTATTGGTACTCCTATTGACAGAGCTGTTGTAAGCGAATTCTGCCTGCGGAAAAACTAAATCCCATCCCTTGGGCTTGTCTCTGACCAAGCATCTCGATAGATTGCCCAAAATCTTATTTACCACCTCTATTTGGCCATCTTGTTTGGGGGTGGTATGCAGAACTGAATTTTAAATCCGTCTTCAGTTTCTTCCACAAGGTTCTCCAGAAATACCCTACAAACTTAGTATCCCTGTCTGACATAATGCTCCTTGGCAGACCATGAAGGTGAACCACTTCCTTGAAGAATAACCCAACCACGTGGACCGCATCACTAGTCTTCTGGCAGGGAATGAAATGAACCATTTTTGAAAACCTGTCCACTACCACAAATATGGAGTCGTGTCCCCTCTGCGTCTTGGGTAAACCAAGAACAAAATCCATGCTAATATCCTCCCATGGCATTTCGGGTATAGGTAGTGGTTGATATAAACTAGTAGGCTACCTCACACCTTTTGCCATCTAGCATATCCTACAACTTTGCACAAATTTTGCCACATCTTGTTGCAATTGCGGCCAGTAGTAATTTTCACTAACAAGGGAAATGGTCTTATCTCGACCAAAGTGTCTAGCTAAACCTCCACTATGCTTTTCCTTGATCAGATTCTCTCTCATTGAGCTCCTCGAAATGCATAATTGGTTCCCCCTAAACAACATTCCATCTTGAATCAAAAAATTTAACCACTTAGTCCTATCCAAAGTAACAGGCGTAGTGCAGGCTTTCCAAGCTTCTGCGAAGTCGGGGTCTATAGGGTATAAACCCTTGAGCTCAGCAAACCCTACAACCTCCACCTTCATCTCCGTTAGTAAACATTGCCTCCTACTCAAGGCATCTACAATTCTGTTGGACCTCCCACTCCGGTGTTTCAGCACAAAGGTGTAGCTCTGTAGGAACTCAACCCATTTTAGGTGCCTCTGATTTAATTTCCCTTGACTGTTAATATACTGCAGTGCCTGATGATCAGTATACAAAAAAAACTCCTTTGGCAACAAATAATGCCTCCATTTCTTCAGATCCTGAACTACGGCATAGAACTCCTGATCATATACCGAATACTTCTTCCTGGCATCATTGAGCTTCTCACTAAAATAAGTAATAGGCTTACCCTCTTGGCTCAATACAGCCCCTATGGCACTACCACTCACATCACAGTCCACCTGAAACACCTTGTTAAAATTTGGAAGTGCTAAGACAGGTTGCTCTATGACCTTCTTCTTTAGTATAGCAAAGCTTTTGTCTGCTCTAGCTGTCCACTTGAATTCCTTCTTATTCCCCCTCATTGTCTCCATAAGGGATGCGCAAATACTACTAAAGTTTCTAATGAAATTTTTGTAGAAACTAGCCAGACCGTGAAACGATCTCACCTCAGTCACGCTTCTTGGAACAGGCCATTCTATGATAGCCCTCACCTTTTCAGGGTCCATTTTGAGACCATCTGATAAGATAACAAATCCCAGGTATACTAACTCTCTCTTCACAAAGTTACACTTCTTCAGATTTATCAGCAACTGCTCCTCCCATAGTTTCTCAAAAACCCTCCTGATGTGCATCAGGTGTTCCTCTAGGGTTTTTCTAAAAATCAAGATATCATCCAAGTAGACAATAACAAATTTGCCTAGAAATTCCTTTAGGACTTCATTCATTAATTGCATGAAGGTACTCGGTGCATTGGTTAGCCCAAATGGCATAACCAACCACTCATACAGCCCCTCTTTGGTTTTGAAGGTTGTCTTCCACTCATCCCCTTCTCTAATGCAGATCTGATGGCAACCACTTTTTAGGTCAATCTTCATGAAGTACTCAGCTCCACTTAAATAGTCCATGATATCATCCATCCTTAGTAGTGGGAATCTATATTTGATAGTGATCTTGTTAATTTCCTGAGAGTCTGTGCACATTCTCGACTCTCCATCCTTCTTGGGTGCCGATCGTAGGTACTGCACATGGACTAAGACTCTCCCTAATAAACCCCTTCTTTAGCAGATCTTGAAACTGCCAGTTTAACTCCTCAATTTCTATAGGCGTCATTCTGTGTGTAGCCTTATTCGGCAAGCTCGATCCAGGCACCAAATCCATGTGGTGACTGATATTCCTAATAGGTGGTAAACCTTCAGGAACATTATCAGAAATGATATCTGGAAACTCCTCTAACGATCCCATGACTTCCACTGGAGTTTCCTTGCATCCTTCTTCCCTAACCCTAGGGATTATTGCATAGCACATATGATCTGGCTTCAGGCCATCTAAAAATCTTTTGCCATCCACTAGACAGACTCGTGCACTACTGCATACCTTCTCATCCGCCTCCTTCAGGGGTTTCAACTTATGGCGAACTCCATTTTTTGACAAGGAATATGTATTGGCTCGACCATCATGTACAACACTTCGATCAAACTACCATGGTCTCCCAAGCAACAAGTGACATGCATCCATGGGCAAGATGTCACAAAGGACCTCATCATGGTAAGTTCCGATGTTGAACTTCACCAGGCATTGCTCACTGACTAGCACCCAATGGTCCTTTTGTAACCATGCAATCCGATAAGGGTGCGGGTGTTTTCTTCTCTCCAGTTGCAACTTAGAAACCATCTCCTTAGAGGCCAAGTTATCAGTGCTTCCATTATCGATGATGATGTTACAGACCTTGCCTGCACACTTGCATCTTGTACAAAATAGGCTATTCCTCTAATCTGCCTTCTTTTCTTCATTCAACAAGACTCTTCTGATGATCATTGCTTCCCCTCATTCTACCTCCTTAGAGTGCTCAAATTCGACACCTTCGTCTGCTATAGCAGCTCGGGCCTGACCCTCAGGTCTTCAATTTGGCCTTTCATGATGCTTTGGGCAGTTGTATGCCTGATGTCCTTCTTCTCTGTAGTTGAAGCAGGTTCCTTGAAATACACCTCTTTCGAACCCTCGCCCAGGCCTACCTCTTCCCCTCGGGTAGTTGTTTTTATTGCGTGGGCATTGGGTATTCTCCTCTTTCTCTTCTTTCTGGTTTTGGCTACTGCTTGCTTCACTAGTCTTCCCAAAATCTCTGTATCTTCCTCCACTAGTCCTTCCACCAGCTCTTCCTCCATGATCCTTTCCTCTTCGCTTACCATCAAATCTCCTATTTAGTTTCTCCTCCACTTTTAATGCAAACTAGTATGCATCCTCAATCGTGCTCATTCGAACTAGAATCCGCTCTTCTTGGATGTTGGTTCTCAATCCATTGATGTATCATGCGACTTTCTCCTTATTCACCTCAAAATGGTCGGTTCTAATTGAGATCTGATAGAACTCCTCCGTATACTCCTTGACAGACTTACTTGCCTGTCTAAGACTCTGCATCTTTCTCAACAGGTCCAACTCATAATCGGCAGGAATGAATTGCATCTTCAATTTCTCCACCATCCTATCCCACCTAGTGATCTTTTCATTTCCCCTCTTGTTCCTCTCTAGATGTACTCCTTTCCACTAGATGCTAGCATGTCCTTTCAACTTTGTTTTCACGAACCTTATCTGATTTGGGTCTGAGATCTCTTCATACTCAAAATATTCCTCCATGTCGTTGATCCAATCTATCAACTCCTCGGGATTGAGATTCCAAGAATAATTGGAGACATCAAACTTCGGCTTCTTCCCAATCTGGGATATGGCCCTATACAGCCTAGCTTCTGCTAGATCCAATACTTCTTCTTCATTAGATGGACCCTCTTCTTCCCAAACTTCATCTTCACTGGGTTCCTCTCTTCTTGGCTCAACTCCTCTTCTGATTTCCTCTTACAGGGCTTGAACTTGCCTCTGTAAGGCTCTAAGATCGACCTTTGCTCCCCTATTCCTCACACCACCATGGTTCCTTCACGGAGGCATCCTGCTCGCTTCCTCACACCCCATAGCCACAATCCTAGTGCAAACTACCTCACTGTCGGTGATCGGTTTGCGCACTCAAAACCTTCTGGCTCTGATACCACTTGATGCAAGACTAGTTATGCAAGCAGATAAATCATGAAATTTTCATTAACAAAGCTTTAAAATTTGAATTACAGAAGATACTAAAATGTCCAACCCCTTTACAATCTATGTACTGCCTTATATATCAGACCTGACCCCCTATGGACATCATTACATAGAATGCCAACATCATTACATAGAATGCCAAGTTTGTTTCTAACCACCCACACGAATGTTCTATCACCACCTACAAGATGCCTCCATGTGCCTCGAATCATCATGGCATGTAATGGCGGAGTGCGCTATAGCCACCTGTCCATCAACCCGTCGAGTCATCATCCATAGGAGTGCTCTATAACCGTCTGTAATTTGTTGCCATGTGCCCTCCTGCAATGGCCTCTATAATCGCCTAATACTCCATGGCCACTTGTAATTCGTTGTCACATGTCCTTTTGCAATGGCCTCTGTAACCATCGGCTTGTCTGGAGTCGTGAGCGTTCTGTTACGATATCACGATGTTTTTGCTTCCTTACGCTCTCTCTCCTCTTTGATCGTGATTTCATGACACATCACGAAATCGCGACGCCTCTGCCTTCCACCTCAGTTTTCGCCTTCGGGCCGTGAAACTGTGACATGTCACGATTTCATGACATCCTTGCCTTTCACACTCGGCTTCTACCATCGGGTCATGATTTCATGATAGTTGCTCCTTTCGGCTCTTCTTTTCAAAATGTGTCGTAATTTTGCGACAACTGCTCCCCTTGGTGCTTCTTTTCGAAATGTGTCGTGATTTCGTGACGGCTTTGCCCCTTAGCATCTTTTCTCAGAAAGTGTCACAATTTTGCAACCACTTTGCCCCTTGGTGCCTTTGCTCCAAAAGTGTCACGATTTCGTGACCATTTTGCGCCTTTGAGCCTTTGGTCCGGAAGTGTCACGATTTCGTGACCACTTTGCGCCTTTGAGCCTTTGCTCCGAAAGTGTCACGATTTCATGACCACTTTGCGCCTTTGAGCCCTTGGTCCAGAAGTGTGGAAATTTCACAACCACTTTTTGCCTTTGAGCCTTCGCTCCGAAAGTGTCATGATTTCATGACCACTTTGCGCCTTTGAGCCTTTGGTCCGGAAGTGTCGTGATTTCACGACCACTTTGCGCCTTTGAGCCTTTGCTCCGAAAGTGTCGTGATATCACGACCACTTTGAGCCTTGGCCCCTTTGCTTCAAAAATGTCACGATTTCACGACCACTTTGCACCTTGGCCACTTTTCTCAAAGAGTGTCGCAATATCGCGACAGTTTGGCCCCTTGGTGCCTTTTCTCAAAAAGTGTCGTGATATCGCGACAGCTTTGGCACTTAGAGAAAAAAAAAAAATTGGGTAATGCAAGATTGCCCTTCCACCTCAGGATGCTCCTACATCACTTCATTTCATTCACACCCACCCTGAACCCAATTGACCTTCCATTATCCTTTATTTCATCTTCCATTCCTTCCCATCATGTTACCTCTGTAAGCATGCAAGCTCCTCTCAGTGTAAGCGTAGCTGAAGCACCATCCACTTCCATCCCTATGGTTGAATCAAATCCTCAACAAGCCATTTTATATCCTCCCTAATTTTTGAAATATAGGAGTTGTTAGCTTCTGAGATGGAGTTTTTAATCAAGCGCTCGGTAGCAAAAAAATCAACAGTGCACTACAAAGTTCATCATGATGGTTGAAGAATCGCATGCAAAAGGATGTGCTATGTCTAGTGAAACTAATGAATAAAGTGACTTTTTATCCAAAGGTAATGAAGATGCACACAATAACGATGGTTCCTCAGGTCTTGAAACCTTATGGATAAATGGTTCTTAGTGATTATTCATACCAAGATGTCACCGAAGACCTCACAAAGATAGATCCAACTAAGCAAATAGGGACCATACAAATGGCATCAAGTTCAATCTACCTGCAAGCTGAGCATTATAAGAATAATTTCATCCAGGCTAAAGAAAATACCAGAGAGCTATAGGAGGCTTTGGCAACATAAAATACCAAACTGAATATTGCATAGTTTGAATCTCAATAGTGGTAGCATTAGGAAATACGTTTGGAGGGTGAAATGATGGAGATAAAATAGGTAGCTACACAATTCCAAGCAATAGATTAGGAAGCACAACAATAGATCCAGACCTTGCAAGACCAGCTCTAGAACTTGTATAATTAGTTGGCAGTAAAAGCAATGCAATTGGCGACCCTCACTAAGGATAAAATTAAAGAATCTCGCAATCAATTGTTGATTGATTATAGAAAAATGACAACCAAGGCTACATTAGTTCTAATTTTCCTTCAATAAGTAAAGACAATTATTTCATATGATAGGAATATAGTGGACAACATAGAGCAATATTTAGAGCTAAAATTGGAAATGGCCATGAATATCCAGGTAATGGCTCAAATGGATCTCTGGTTTTTTCCAATAAGAAAAATAGCCCATGCTTGGGCAAATGCCAAGATCACACTACACAATTATTTCTCTAATATGGACCTGATTAAAGAAGCTCATAAGCTGCAAGAGACATTTGAGTATGAGAGACGCATTTCATTGGTTTACATTGAAACAATTACAGCTAATGGTTTCTCTAGTTTTATTGATGATTAGGGGCATATTCTGGTAAAGAAATACCTAGACGCGTAATGTGTTGTTTTGTATGGATGATACCTTAGATATTGATAACTTGGAGGAGCCCATCACTAAAGAGCACATACTAGTATTAATGAGAAAATTTATTTGCATTGATTTTGGATTACTAGAGCTCAACCAAAGGTCCAAATATATTGATCTAGATAATATTGAGACTTTTTGATATATTGTGGGCACGCTTAGTGCTCATGAGGTAATTACTATAGATGCATGGATTGAAGAATTTGTAGTATATGAATCTACAACGACACATCTCAAAAAGCAAGATGAAACTGGTACAAGTAGCCAACCATAAGATGCAGCTGATAGTGGGGATTCTAAGCCCAATGAATAAAGACTTGTGATCAATTGCATCAAGCAAGTTGAATACCCCATGATCCATTTTAAACTTTGATCGAAATTTACCAGTAAAAATCACAAATACTTTTTGAGTGTTTTCACACATTGAATAATTTTTTTTGAAATCTTTTCTAAATATCTGATGGGTGTAGTTTCAGGTAGAATTCAAGTGAAATATTTTTTCATTCCCTGAAATGGCTATTTCATTCCTCAAAATGCTTTTCCATTCCTTGAAATGGATATTTTCATTATCTAAAATACCTTTTTGCTCCCAAGTGCAACACACATTCTTTCTTTTGGGAATTTTGCTGGCAAAACCACCCTACTAGCAATTTCGCTCTCATTAATTCTCAAAGAAATTAAGTTTCAAAGATGTGCCCTACTTATGGTAGTACAATATTTTCCCAGAATAATTTAGATCAAAAAGACAAATATTGGGGTAAAATTCCATTTCACACAGGAGAAAAACATTAAGTGCACATTCCAAGTGAAAGCTTGTTTCGGGCATAACTTAGCGAATTGAATATAAAGGCCTATTTCGGGTAAAATTTAACATTTTTAATGAATTTTTTTTTGAAAAAGAATTAATATTGAGAAAATTAATTCTTGTGGCATCATGTTCAATATATCTGCAAGATGAGCATTATAAGGATTGTTTCATCTAGGCTAAAGCAAATATCAGGGAGCTAGAGGAGGTCTTTGCAGCATAAAAGGCCAAACTAGATGTTGCACAGTCTAAATCTCAACATTGATAGCAATAGGCAATGCGTTTGCAGGGTGAAAATTATGGAGATCAAATAGGTAGCTACACAATTCTAAGTAGCAGAGCAAGAAACACAATAGCAGATCCAAGACTTGCAAGACTAGCTCTAGAACTTGTTGAATTAGTTGACACCAAAAGAAATGCAATTGATGACCCTCACCAAGGATAAAATTAATGAATATCACAATGAATTGTTGATTGATTATAGAAAAATAGAAACCAAGGCTACATTAGTTCTCATGTTCCTTCAGGAAGTACAGGCAGTTATTTCATATGGCAGGCATATAGTGGACAACATAGAGCAATATTTAGAGGTAAAATTGGAATTGGCCATGAAGATCCAGGCAATGACTCAAATGGATCTCTGGTTTCATCCAATGAGCAAAATAGCCTATGTTTCATAAAATACAAATATCACACTATGTAGTTATTTCTCCAATATGGACCTGATTAAAGAAGCCTATAAGATATAAGAGACATTTGAGCATGAGAAGCACATTAAATTGGTTTACTTTGAAATGATTGCAGTCAATGGTTTCCCTAGTTTCATTGATGATCAGGGGAATATTTTGGAAAAGAAAGACATGGATGCGTAATGGGCTATTTTTATGGATGATACCTTAGATATTGATAACTTGGAGGAGCCCATAACTGAAGAGCATGTACTGTTGTTAATGATAAAATTTATTCACATTGAGTCTGGATTACTGGATCTCAACCAAAGGGCCAAATATATTGATCTAGAGAAGGTTGAGACTTTTCGATATATTTTGGGTACACTCAGTGCTCATGAGGCAATTACTATAGACACATGGGCTAAAGCAGTTGTAGTGTATGAATCTACATCGGCACATCTCAAAAAGTAGGACGAAGCTGGTAGAAGTAGCCAACCATAAGATGTAGTTGATAATAGGGACTTTGAGCCCAATGATTAAAGGCATGTGATCGATTGCATTCAGGAAGTTTGAATATGCCGTGAGTCACCAAAAATATTGGTATTTTTGACACATTAAAATTTTGTAAACTTTGATTGAAATTTACCTATAAAACACACAAATGCTTTTTGAGTGTTTTCACACATTGAACAATTTATTTTGAATTTTTTTCTAAACATCTGATGGGTGTAGTTTCAGGTAAAATTCAAGTGAAATACTTTTTCATTCCCCAAAATAGCTATTTAGTTCATAAAAATGATTTTCCATTCCCCAAAATGGATATTTTCATTCTCCGAAATACCTTTTTGCTCCCAAGTGCAACGAACATTCTTTCTTTTGGGCATTTCACTAGTGAAACTACCGTACCAGCAGTTTCGCTCTTATTAATTTTTAAAGAAATCAAGTTTCCAAGATGGGCCCTACTTATGGCAACATAAGATTTTCCTAGAATAAGTCAAAGGAAAAAGACAAATATTGGGGTGAAATTCCATTTCACACAGGAAAAAAACATTAAGTGCACATTCCAAGTGAAAGCACATTTTGGGCATAACTTGGCGAATTGAAGATAAAGGCCCATTTTAGGTGAAATTTCATGTTTTCAATGCAAATATTTTTTGAAAAAAATTAATATTGACAAATTAATTCTTGTGATGATATCATTGCTAAAAACTATCAATTTTAAGTATTATGCCTTTGACTCTGGTGCAATCTTATTCATTTTTGAGGCACTGACAACTCAGTGGGTGTGCATTTCCAAGGCACCACCATAAATATTGAAATTAAATAGATTATTTTTGCTGAAGCCTCGATATGCCATGTGATGAAATCAGTAGATATTTTCTTTGGAATTTTCTCATTGGTTCATTTTTTATGTCGAGGAGAGAATTGTTGTGGTTAATGTCTGAATGGTCGATACCTTGTATTGTGTATTAAAGGAAAGAGGTGAAATCCTCTATAAATACTAAGTATTTTTATGTAATAAGGGAGGAGAGACATTTGCAAGAAAACATATCAAGTTCTCTACGTAGATAAGAGATATTTGGATTCTAATTTTGCAAGCGAATTTATGTGTGATTTCCTTCTATTTTATGCATTTCTGTTTTATGCTCGTATTTCTTATCTGCTATTGAAATTTAAATTTTGCATCTGAGTTTGAATATTGTTGGTGAGAAATTGAGTTTTGAAGTGCAATATTGGAGGTTATCTGTGAAAGGTTGTAAGTAAATTATATTGCTCTCTTTTATTATATGTTATTTATATGCTTGAGTGGAATTCCTGTTGTTAATATTTCCCTAATACTACACCTTCGGCATGTGGCCATATTTTCTATTTTTTTTGTTATTTATAGTTTCTTTCCCGCAACTTTAGTCTTCAACAATGTAGGATTTAGTAAGGGAGCCAACCCTCTCTAGAGATCAGTCTGAAGGAATTTTCTTTTTCTCTCGACTTTTCAATGTTGGCCGAGTCTAGGGCACACAAGTGATAATACTTTGTACTTAGGTAGATTCATGACCAACTGGATCAAACCTCGGGGGCATACCTATTGTAAAGGTAGTAGTCTAATATGAATCCTCTAAGTGCATGTCATATTGATAATGATGGTTCAAATCTGAAGCGATCAATAGTCCCTTTCACATCAGATCAATAATAATGAGGTGGTATAGTCTTGTTGGTAGCATCCCTATGGTTTGAACCCTACACTTGGTAGTTACTAAAAGTAGTGTGGATGTAACGAACTCCCTTATATATATATATTTATATATATATATATATATATAAACTAGATGGATTGATATTTAGGTTCAAACCTTGGTAGCATGTCTACTGCAAAGGTAGTAGTTTGATCTGAATCCTCTAAGTGCGCATCAAACCAAAAATGATGGTATAAATCTCAAGCAATCGATGGTTCCCCTCAAAGTGGTATAGGCTTGTTGGGAGCAGCCCATGTGGTTTGAACCCTACACTTGGCAATTACTAAAAATAATGTGGATGTAACCAAGCTCCCTATCTAAAAAAAAACATTAAACCTAGAAAAAGGTGCATCCATTGGTAGGGATCAAGTACTTCTTGAGGGGTTGTTTTTGTTGGTACTGTTTGACTTCATTTTATCCAACTGATTAAGGATTACAAAGGTTCCTCATTTAAAAAATTTGAGAATTCTATTTTTTTTGAAAAAATTGAAAAAAAACTTGTATTAAAACAAAGATTAGTTACAATTGGTAATAGACACTTCCTAGCCGAAATCAAAGAAAACACATGATTACAAGAGAAAATGAAGATTTGCAATGGAGCCAAATCTCTTGAACCAATAACTAGCTAGCTAAGGGAGCTGATTGGTCTGTTACAGCAACATGTCACGAAATCGCGTCGCTTTCTCTGACTTCTCCTTTGGCTGCAAAAAAGCTACATGTCATGATATCATGACACATTTCTCCTCTGACCGCAAAAAGTCAACATGTGAAATCATGAAAACTTTCCTCCCTTGGCCGTGACAGAGCAACATGTCAAAAAATCATGACACCTTTCCACCCTTGGTCGTGATGGAGCAACATGTCACGAAATCATGACAACTTTCCACCCATGGCCGCAACGAAGCAACATGTCGCGATATCACGACAAATTTCCTCCAAAGGTTGCGACGGTGCAACAAGTTGCGATATCATGACAACTTTCCTCTAGAGACCACGACGGCGCAACATGTCGTGATATCATGACAACTTTCCACCAGTGACCATGACAGCGCAACATGTCGCGATATCATGAAAATTTTTCAACCGTGGCCGCGACGAAGCAACATGTCATGAAATTGTGACACCTTTCTAGCATTGGCCGTGATGGTGCAGCATGTCGTGAAATCATGACAACTTTCCTCCTTTGACCACGACAAAGCAACATGTCATGAAATCGTGGCACCTTACCACCCTTGAATGCGAAAAAGCAACATGTCGTGAAATAGTGACACCTTTCCACCCTTGGCCGCGATGAAGGAACATGTCGTAAAATCATGACAACTTTCCTCCCTTGGCCGTGACGAAGCAACATGTCTTGAAATCGTGACACCTTTCCAACCTTGGCCATGACGGAGCAATATGTCATGAAATCGTGGCACCTTTCCTCCCTTGACCACGATGGTGCAACATATCATGATATCACAACTTTCCTCCAATGGTTACGATGGCGCAACATGTCGTAATATCACGACAACTTTCCTCCAGTGGCCACGATGGCGCAACATGTCATGATATCATGACAACTTTCCTCCAGTGGCTACGACGGTGCAACATGTCATGATATCATGACAACTTTCCTCCAGTGGTCATGACGACGCAAAATGTCGCAATATCGTGACAAATTTCCTCCAGTGGTCGCGACGGTGCAACATGTCACGATATCACGACAAAAACCACCCTTTTCTTTTTCTTTGATCATTGGCTCAAGGATATTTCAAGACCCTGCCTAATCACCTCATCCTCAATAGGCATGTCACTGTGCAGCCGCATCCCTACCTCTTTCTCAGCACCCATCTTAGCCAGGAAATCGATCGCTTTATTTAAATCTCTACTCACATAAACTAGAATCACATCATCTAATTCCCTCCATAATTCTTTGATTTGAGAGACCAGAATCCTCAACCTTCATGCTTTCAAAGCAAATTTCCTCATGCAGTCTAGAGCTCCAACCAGAATTTGAGAATCAGATTCAATAATTATCCTCCTGTGCCCCTGATTAACTGCCCAAATAGAAGCTTATTTGATAGCAATGGCTTCTGCTTCATTGTTTGTGGCTCTTCCCAAGCCTTGTAGTTCTTAATAGAGCACTGATCCATCCTGATTTTGACAAACCACTCCAATTTTGGCACTACCCGGATTGCCCTTTGCAGCTCCATCAGTATTGATTTTAATCCAACCTTCTAGGGGTGGTTTCCAACTAGCTCTGTCCTATCCCTCTTGATCTTCAAATCCCTCTTCCATTGGCCCAGGACCAACCTAAGTTTCCTCTTTAGCATAGATGGCAATAGTTTCTGTGACTTTGCTCCAAATGACCTGCCAAACTCCATATAGCAAGGAAAAAGTTTCTCTAAAAATTCTAGCATTTCTCTCCAACCACACTTTCCACCAAATGAAGTATAAGCCAAGCTCCCAACCAATTCGAAGAGCTTTAGATTTAAATCTACCCCTCTTCCATCTTTTCTAAATATTAGTCCGATTCAAGTCACCATTAACCTGGAACTTATAGTGAGAGAACCATCACTTCCAAATCTGACGCGTGAAAGGGCACTCAAACATCAGGTGATCAGTTGTTTCCTCATTCTTGTGGCATAATACACATTGAGATGGACCGATGATTCCTCTATATCTAAGATTTTCAAAAGTGAGAATTCCATTGTGCATAAACTGCCAGGCAAAAAAGTTTACTTTCGGCCAGCCCTTGGAGTGCCAAATCTTTCTCCAATCCTCAACCTGATATGAATGGGGGGGAGGCTCTAGGAGGATCTTGTCATATCCGTCCTTCACTGTATATACACCAAGGTTCCCATAGCCCCAAGCTAATTCATCCTCCTTGTCTCTCCCTATGAGAAACCTTTCTGTCAAGATTTTGGTCAAGATGGGTGCCAACTCTAGAGGGATTGAAATTGGCCACTCCTCCAACCTCTTAAACTTCTTAAACTTATACTCCCCCAACTAACTAGTGTTGAAATAACTTTCAATTTGGACCCAACCCTTAGTTTCTATGGCAGATTTTATTGGTAGTAATTCGGGGAATTCAACAATGATGGGTGGGTACTGATCCCATGAATCGGTCCAAAAATATGCCTTCTCCCCTCTCCCCACTTTCCAAAACAATCGGTCTTTAACAACCTGAGATCCTAGCTTGAGAGCCTGCCACACTAAGGATCCAGTACCATCCAAAGGGAAACGACCCACCTCATTGGGGTTAACATGACCCAAATATTTACTAGTTAGGATTCTACTGAATAAGGAAGTTGGTTGGGAAATCCACCTCCAGTATAGCTTTCCAGCCAAAGCTTTATTATTTAACTTGGATCTTCTCAGTCCTAGCCCACCTTTTACCTTGGGCTGGGTTACTTTATCCCAGCCCACTAAGGCCCACTTTCTCTCTCCCTTTGCTCCTTCCCACAAAAACTTTCTAGCCATCCTATCCAACTCTTTCCATATTGTAAGCGGGGCAGCCAGGATAGAGAATTTGTAAATTGGCATGGCTTGAATGACTGACTGTAAGAACGTTAATCTACCACCATAACTTAACCACTTGTGAGACTAGTGATTAATTTTGTCCTTGATACACTCTAGAAGATTCCTCCATGTGTCTAATTTCAGCTTCTTAAAGTGCAAGGGGATCCCCAAGTAAACCACTGGGAGAGAATTCCTAGTGAATCCCAGGATTTCTAAAATTCTGTTCTGAAGCCTTTGCTCCATATTAAAAAAGACCACTTTGGATTTCTTGTCATTAATGACCTGTTGAGTAGCCCTGAGATAGACATTAAGAGTATCCCTAATCATTCTTGCTTCCCTGAAGCTAGCCACTCCCATAAAACCAATGTCATCCATAAACTGCAGGTGCGTTAAAACTTCGTCACCCACCCTAATACCTAATAATCTGCCTTACTGTCTTCTCCTCAAGAAAATTCTGCCAAGACCTTCAGCAAAAATGATAAAAATATAAGGAGAACATGGATCCCCCTGGCGTAGACCTCGAGAAGCTCCAAAAGGTTGCGAAATAAGGCCCTTGATTAGTACAGAGTAAATCAGGGTAGAGACACAGCTCATGACCCACTCTATCCAGTCCTAAGAGAAACAAAATGCTGCCATCATTTTTGCCAAGAAACTCCATTCAACCCTGTCATAAGCCTTTGACATGTCCAGTTTTATGAACATCCCTTTATTCCCAGAAGTGTGCATGGAATGGATTGCTTCCTGGGCCACAACCACCCCATCCAAAATCTGCCGACCCTCAACAAAATCCCCTTGCTCAGAGGAGACAATTTTGTGAAGAAGAGGTTTTAGGCACTCAACCATTACCTTTGTGATTATTTTGTACAGCACATTACATAAGGCAATAGGCCTATATTCTGAAATATGAACCCCCTCTTCCCCTTTTGGAATTAAGGTAATGAAAGTGTGGTTTATAGCTTTAAGTATTCTCTTATTTTCTCTGGATTATTCTACAACAAACCTAACATCTTCCTCTAAGTAGTCCCAAAAAGCCCAAAAAAACTCAATTGGGAAACCGTCTAGACCTGGAGTTTTACCAGTGCTCATTCCAAAGACCATAGTTTTCAATTCATCTCTATCAATGGGTTTGAGGAGGGCCTGATTTTCATCCTAAAAAATAATAGCAGGTATGACATAAATAACTTCATTTTGGGCCTCTACATCTTGAACCACACTTTCCTTAAAAAGCTTAGAAAAATAATCCATAGCATGGGAATGTATACCTGGAAGTGTATCAAAGGAATTACTGTTCTCATCTTGAAGGGCCTCCATCTTATTCATCTGTCTTCGAGCACAAGTAGTCCGATGAAAGAATTTTGTATTTCTGTCCCCTTCTAATAACCAGGTGGTTCTTGCTCTCTGCTTCCAATAGGTCTCCTCATGGTTGTCAATGTCCTCAACCGCTGTATGCAAGGCATCATCCTCAGCTTTGAGCTGGTCTGTAATTACTCCTTCTCTAAACTATTTTTGGACCTCATCCCATCTGGCCACAAATGGAGCTCTTTGGGCCTGGAAGTCGGTTTTATTAGCATGCCTCCAACACTTCAACTGAGCTTTGACATATTGTAGTTGTTTGTGGATTCTGAACATTGCTCTCCCATAAGCTGGGTGGCCTTCTTCCCACCACTGTGGAATTTTCTCGAGAAGTTCTTCTTTCTAAAGCCAAAAATTCTCAAATATGAAAGGTTTGTGATGCTGGCCCATCCTAGTCCCGCATTCCAACAAAATGGGATAGTGATCTGAAACTGGGCCTTCTAAAATCTAAAAATTTATATTCCATTTTACAAACGCCTCCTCTGAAACCAGAAAATGATCAAGCTTAACCTTCCTACTATGTGGCTCCCGCATTTTATTAGTCTAAGTGTAGTTAATGCCAGGACATTTAATGTCCACTAAGTGCAAAGCCTGGACTTGGGCAATCATGGAACGGTCCCCTGGGTCCAAAAAGGATGTTCCCCCTTCTTGGTCTCTAGAAGATAATTTAGCGTTAAAGTCCCCTGCTATAATCCAGTCTAAATCTTCCCTTAAGGTTCATATGTTATGCACAACCTTCCACTATCACCTCTGACCATCTATGTTTTGAGACCCATAAAAGTTTGTGATTAGAACGTGTTCTGCAGTGACATTATTCCTAAAAAGAGAAGTGAGAACCCCCCTCCAGGCAAGATGTTCTATTGCAGACCATTCAAGAGAGTTCCATAGAGTAACAATCCCCCCTAAGGCACCTTGGGCAGCCACATCCATATGACCAACACCCCTCCAAATTTTGTTGACTATTTTGGACATAAGATCTAAAGACATCTTAGTCTCCTGTAAAAGCAAAAAATCAGTATTACGATTCTCTAAAAGTCTTCGAATAGCATATTGATGGGTTCTGCTGTTTAAACCCCTCACATTCCATGATTGTATAATCATTGGTTACCCTGGAAGCAATAAGAGTCTATTGTCCTCACCGATCCTCCCGTGATCAATTTGTCTCCTTGGGCTGCTAGCAACTCCTTATTGGATCTTCTACCTACTCCCTGAGAATTGCTATTTTTTGATATTTTTTCTACATGGGTTATCCCCAGAGTTGTCATTTCCCTATTTTTCTCTGGTATTACCATACTGACATCTTGAGATACTGTCTACTCCTGGTTATGCACTACCAAAGCACCTGAGCACACTGGCTGTGATACCTCACAAATTTCAACTACCTGCTGTATGACAGGAGGAGAAGAGAGATGGAGTTGCCCAAGAATATTAGAAGTTTCCTTAATACCCTCCATGCCCTCCATAAATTGTTCCTCTTCGTCAACCAGTGACTTAAATATCTCATACCTATTGGTAGGTCTGAGAAGGGATTGCTCCTTTCCCTCTTTTTTCTTTGTTCATATTTTTCTTCTGGGTTGTTCAAAACCCTCTCTCTAAGATTCCTGGCCCTGAACGGTCCTATTAGAACCTTATTAAGTGTTGCCTTATCCTCTTTAGGCAGGTTTGGCACTCTTGAAGGGGCATCTATTTTAGCATTCATATTATTAGGGCAGAAACGGGCCAAATGTCCATGTTTGTGACAAACCCTACATCTAAAGGGTAGGGCATCATAGTCTAGTTGTTGAATCCAAGAGAGACCTGTCAGTTCAATTTCCATCTCTGTCGGCAAAGGCTGGCTGAGATCCATCTCCACACATATTCTTGCATACATCACCATGCTCCCTTCAAGTGTGTCTCTGGCAACACTCAGGTGTCTTCCAATAGAATTTTCGATCCTTGCCAACACCTGCTCACTCCAGAATTCCATTGGGAGAGCATATAGTCGGATCCATACTGGGACAACAGTAGGTTCAACTCGGGGATCGAATCCCACTCTCCATGGATGAACAAATAGCCCTATCGGGCCATGACTTTTCTTCTCTGACTCGAAAGCCTTATTTCTATTAGCCAAAGACGAAAAGCTAATAATAAAATATCCATTGCTAATAAACCACAATGAATACTCACCATGAGGCTCCCAGTTTTGGCGGATCCAAGAGTGCAAAAAATTTAGGGAAGGACATATACCCATGAAATTATAGATTAGATTGTGATTAGCTTTGTAGATGATTTATTCCTCAACCATACTTGGATCAATGACTATTTTTGGCCTGGTTTCAGCCTGCGGCAAACAACCATTCACACGAGGTGCTGTCGACTTATTCCTAGTAGCCGTGAAGAGCATTTTGTATGCCATTTTTTGAGCTTTGACATTTTTTGGGGAAGATTTTTCTTTAAACAAGTCTGCATAAGAGCTGGTGCTCCCTAGAAAAGGAGCTAGAGAAGTCCCCATTGGACTCTCCCGGGGCACCGATCTAACCTTCAGAACCACCGTACCCTAAAGGCACTTCTGCAATCTAGCTAATGCCCAAGATTTTTTGAAGTTCGAGAAACACTAGTTCAGAGGAAAAAATTGCCATAGCTCATTTTCCTGCCTTCATATGGTCGATATTGTTTAAATATATTGATCTAGAGAAGGTTGAGACTTTTCGATATATTTTGGGTACACTCAATGCTCATGAGGCAATTACTATAGACACATGGGCTGAAGCAGTTGTAGTGTATGAATCTACATCGGCACATCTCAAAAAGTAGGGCAAAGCTGGTAGAAGTAGCCAACCATAAGATGCAGTTGATAATAGGGACTTTGAGCCCAATGATTAAAGGCATGTGATCGATTGCATTTAAGAAGTTTGAATACGCCATGAGTCACCAAAAATATTGGTATTTTTGACACATTAAAATTTTGTAAACTTTGATTGAAATTTACCTGTAAAACACACAAATCCTTTTTGAGTGTTTTCACACATTGAACAATTTATTTTGAAATTTTTTCTAAACATCTGATGGGTGTAGTTTCGGGTAAAATTCAAGTGAAATACTTTTTCATTCCCCAAAATAGCTATTTAGTTCATCGAAATGATTTTCCATTCCCCAAAATGGATATTTTCATTCTCCGAAATACCTTTTTGCTCCCAAGTGCAACGAAAATTCTTTCTTTTGGGCATTTCACTGGTGAAACCGCCCTACCAGCAGTTTCGCTCTTATTAATTTTTAAAGAAATCAAGTTTCCAAGATGGGCCCTACTTATGGCAACACAAGATTTTCCTAGAATAAGTCAAAGGAAAAAGACAAAGATTGGGGTGAAATTCCATTTCACACAGGAAAAAAACATTAAGTGCACATTCCAAGTGAAAGCTCATTTTGGGCATAACTTGGCGAATTTAAGATAAAGGCCCATTTCAGGTGAAATTTCATGTTTTCAATGCAAATATTTTTTGAAAAAGAATTAATATTGACAAAATTAATTCCTGTGATGATATCATTGCTAAAAACTATCGATTTTAAGTATTATGTCTTTGAATCTGGTGCAATCTTATTCATTTTTGAGGCACCGACAACTCAGTGGGTGTGCATTTCCAAGGCACCACCATAAATATTGAAATCAGACCGATTATTTTTGCTAAAGCCCCGATATGCCATGTGATGAAATCAGTAGATATTTTCTTTGGCATTTTCTCATTGGTTCATTTTTTATGTCGAGGAGAGAATTGTTGTGGTTATTGTCTGAATGGCCGATACCTTGTATTTTGTATTAAAGGAAAGAGGTGAAATCCTCTATAAATACTAAGTATTTTTATGTAATAAGGGAGGAGAGACATTTGCAAGAAAACATATCAAGTTCTCTACGTAGATAAGAGATATTTGGATTCTAATTTTGCAAGCGACTTTATGTGTGATTTCCTTCTATTTTATGCATTTCTGTTTTATGCTCGTATTTTTTATCTGCTATTGAAATTTAAATTTTGCATCTGAGTTTGAATATTGTTGGTGAGAAATTGAGTTTTGGAGTGCAATCCTGGAGGTTATCTATGAAAGGTTGTAAGTAAATTATATTTCTCTCTTTTATTATATGTTATTTATATGCTTGAGTGGAATTCCTGTTGTTAATATTTCCCTAATACTACACCTTCAGCATGTGGCCATATTTTCTATTTTTTTTGTTATTTCTAGTTTCTTTCCTGCAACTTTAGTCTTCAACAATGTAGGATTTAGTAAGGTAGCCAGTCCTCTCTGGAGATCAGTCTGAAGGAATTTTATTTTTCTCTCGACTTTTCAATGTTGGCCGAGTCTAGGGCACACAAGTGATAATACTTTGTACTTAGGTAGATTCATGACCAACTAGATCAAACCTCGAGGGCATACCTATTGTAAAGGTAGTAGTCTAATATGAATCCTCTAAGTGCATGTCGGATTGATAATGATGGTTCAAATCTCAAGCGATCAATAGTCCCTTTCACATCATATCAATAATAATGAGGTGGTATAGTCTTGTTGGTAACATCCCTGTGGTTTGAACCCTACACTTGGTAGTTACTAAAAGTAGTGTGGATGTAACGAACTCCCTTATATATATATATATATATATATATATATATATATATATATATATATATATAAACTAGATGGATTGGTATTTAGGTTCAAACCTTGGTAGCATGTCTACTGCAAAGGTAGTAGTTTGATCTGAATCGTCTAAGTGCGCATCAAACCAACAAGCAATCGATGGTTCCCATCAAAGTGGTATAGGCTTGTTGGGAGCAGCCCATGTGGTTTGAACCCTGCACTTGGCAGTTACAAAAAATAATGTGGATGTAACCAACTTCCCTATCTAAAAAAAAACATTGAACCTAGAAAAAGGTTCATCCATTGGTAGGGATCAAGTACTTCTTGATGGGTTGTTTTTGTTGGTACTGTTTGACTTCATTTTATCCAACTAATTAAGGATTACAAATGTTCCTCATTTAAAAAAATTGAGAATTCTATTAACTTTGTGTTTACCAGGCTTCTTAAACAACAAAATAAAATAAATAAAATTTGTTTAAACATTGGATTTATATATTTGAATAAAGTTTCAATTATAATAGTAATACAACTCACAACACTCAACTCTATAACCCGCAAACTTGTAAATAATCTTTGAATCTTCTTACCAAAACTCAAACATATACCAATACCGTTTTAATTCGTTATAAATATAAATTTAAATACTTACTTTATAAAAAAACAAATTCATATCTAAACCTTTCTAGAAAGCGATAATATATTTTTTAAATATTATTTTTAACTCGTATATAGTGAATAAGTATAATTGCTATGTTTTATTGCAATTCAAAGTATTTGGATGTAGTCGATGCCTCAGAACATTTAAATTAAAAAAACACATAACTTATCCGCGGAAATGGAATATAAAGAACGCAATTTTATATATATATATATATATATATATATATATATATATATATCACCGAGGGAAAAGCCATAACGTTGCTCTTTCGAAGTCTTCAACGAAAGCAAGCCAAATAGAATGTAAGACTCCACATGCGACAGTCTAGCTTGACCATTATCGACCGACAAGTGACGTGGCCACACCATGACGCTCTCTGATGCTTATTTCAATTAAATCATCATTGATGCGCACTATCCACGGACACAACGAATTGGCGCAGATGGCATCTTACTTCCAAGCTCCGCTCGCCTTCGTCTTCCTGTTGCACACGCGGTAAATGTTAACTTAACATTACCTCCCAATAAGGCATTC